>UZAN01039672.1:88224-98808 GCA_900618425.1 Echinostoma caproni
CCATCTTCTCTTGATAAATTATAGGTTCATCTGAATCTCCAGTTGCAAATGTTGACCTGCTGGTAAAGAAAACTTGCGAAAACCAAGTGTTTTCAACCAACGTGGCGAACCGCAACAGTTTTGAAGCACTTCAAAATACACTTTCGAACACTGATAAATACGGATTAATAACAGTTTGCAAATCTGAAGAATCCAAATAATGAACGAATAATCCACGTAGGGTGTCATACAATGAACATTTCTGATAATGCTGCGAAGGAATCAACGAATGCAATCTTTTTGTGTAGCCTTGAAACAAAGATAATCCATATGTTTCACTTCAATGAATTGTCTATCACGTGATGTACTCTGATTCATTTTTCAAATCAGACTTAATGTCAGGCAACGAGAACACGCTTGATCTTCGGATATGCAAAGTGGGAAACTAATTAACATTGCGATGATTTAATGATCAGATCACATCGTTGGAATACCACAAGTAACCTGAAAACCACGTTAATATAAAACCCAGGAGCTGGGATGTGTATATGTCAACGAGTTTAGAGAATTTTCATTGCCTCAGTTCCGTAATTAAATAATTAGTGGAATTTCGATACGGTAAAAATCAATGGCGTCTGTTGCCATTCCCACGAAACGTGGCAGGGTATGTACATGTGTTCACTGGAAAAGGTTAATTCACATTCGGTTTGTATCACGGAGAAAATGTTGACTCACTTTAAACTGCTGGTTTTACAGTACAACCTTTTACTGATCATAAATAATTCAGAATCCATTGTACTACTTTATGCAAAATAAAACAAAATTCAATCGTGTCTAATGAGTAAATCCGTTTTAAGTGAAAAATGGGACAAGTTCAAAAATTACCAATGGGATAATATTGTACAGTTCTGGAGAACAAGAAACTATGAGATGAATTAGAGTGACATTTCTGATCAACTGGAACCAAAATAATTTCCGGTCGATTGGATCTTGGAAACCGCATACATTTACGGCAGGAAAAAAATATTTAACACACACACCTTTGCACAGAAATTTTCTGATTCACACAGTACTTGATAATCTATTAGAATAACACCGTGAAGAAACAATAAAACATCCTTGTGCTCTAGTTTTACCGTTGTCGTAAATAGTCTATCTGACGTTAGTTTGTTAGACAATGGGTGAATTCTTTGTTCAATGAATTTTCGGAATCGTATTGCGCATCTTCTGCCGTAGTTGATTTTTCCTCTCTCAATGCACAAACACTTTAGATGCACAAATAATTTTAAAGTTGTTAACTTTCATTTGCTGGATGATGTTACTTTTTCTTAGCTGCTCTTGATGGACAAAATAAAAACCCTCCACGTATTTGGTATAACTGTGGAGCGCCTGGTCGGCCAGTCATTGGCACAACCAACTTTATAACAACTTTTGACTTCACTCGGCTTGAACCCAAGGAAACTTTTCTAGTCAATTTGATTGCTACACTACTTCCAGTTGTCAGTAGTGGGTATAAAAGTGCATCAATAACGGAATTACACGCGCTGAAGCGCTGTCGTATATCGATGAAATTCGATACAGAACGAAGGTATCATAATTATTCCGCCTGTTTATTTATGATGCTCTAATGCGTTCTTCATCAGAAAAATAACAAATAAATAATAATTAATAAATGCAATACCAGTTACCATGAAAGTTTGGTCATTGACCCTCATCGGTTCATGTTCCAATTTTTGAGGATCGAAAAACTCATATATTGTTGTCATCTATTCAGACTCCTACAACCCACTCCCGCCCCGATTTTCCCCAATAATCTATTCAGCATGTCAACTGTGCTTGGTGAAGAGATTAAGAATTCTCGAAAGAAATTCGAACAGATGCTAAACAAGACCGTGCAAATGGAAAATCAACTGCGTGCCACACAGGAAAAACTGAAAGATTACAAGACCAAGAATAAACAGCTTCTTCGTGCGACGCAAGATCGTGAAGCGATCAGAGAAAAGGTTAGTTTAACTGCCACTTCTTGGTGTTGTTTCACATACCAGCGTTTTGTGTTTACGAAGTATCTCAAGTATATTACAATACAGATGTTTCTCAGGGATTCCTCTGAAGAAGAAACTCGAAATGTTCCATTTCTTCTCAGCTGTCTAAATTACTAATCAATGGTTCCGTGAGAACACAGTATCTAAGTGTGCTGAGAGATGATGCGAAGGAGAGAAAATTGGTCTACCGGCCCAAGACCACAACCACTTGCGACGACCCACGCAATTGTTATATGAGTCATTTTCACCAGTAATCATGTGCAAGAGTATTCCAGAATAAAATAAGTAGCAATTACAGCTTGACGAACAAGCTCAGCCAATGTCAGGCCAAAACTGATGGTGATTAACCAATGGAGATATCCACGTTTCGTCCTGATTTTTGTTTGTTTTTACTTAAGCGTTTGCGTGATCCTAGTTTAAAGTTGAGCAATACACATTTGTACATCCACGGGCCCGATCCGTTTTACTCGGTATTTTGGCAGATTTTGTGGGTATTCATATAAATCAAAGTATATGCAGCTAGAAATAATGTAATAACTTCATCAGACTAGAAAGATCGCACTGAGAGCACTCTTAGCTGAGGAGGAATATTTAATCATATTTTGTCTGTACACTTTGTTTTGACCAATTTTTGAGACGGAACACATCTAGTAAAACATCAAATAGGCAATAAGATAATTCCAGAAGTCCTAGGGCGTTCCATTTAGACAAAGCCACGCAATGGGCTACCGGGAATCAGCCGAAAAAGAATGAAATCTGATTCATGGTTTGCTTGTGAATAAAGGTCAGTGAATGAATAAAACCAATCGGTTAAACATTGTGGATTATTCGAAGGAGAATAATACGTTTCAGCCGTGTGGTAGCTGATTGAGCTGTATAGGACGAAGGGTACTGCTAAGCTTATTCAGAATCATAATATACTTAGAGCCAAAATAAAAGAAATAGATTATAATTATGACTAGCATTATAACGATTTTCTGCCTTATGCAGTAAATCAATCAATTTGCATGTTTAATGTAAATCAAAAATCAATCGAAATGAATAAATCAATAGAATAATTAGATTTCGTTTGTAAGCAGATTTCTTTATCTGTGAGTTTGATGACTTATGCCAAGTTAGGTCTGATGGTTTTAAACCTCTGCAAATATCCGTATTGTTTAATTCCTTTTCTCTTATAGAGACAATCAGTTAAGGCTGCACATTGTTGCCTAACAGATGGATATACGATTCAACATTCTAAATTAGTCTTTATTCTGGATCACCCAGTACGTTTAAGCCGCAAGACATTTATAGGCTATTCACTATTAGTGCTCACCATAATTTTGGTTTATCAATTTGAGATCTAAATCCTCCATTTTAGTAATCTTTGCTTCCACTGATGTACATGAAACTTCTGTTGTGGCCGACCATCCATCATATAGTAACATTTCTCAACAAATTCAATCACGAATGGCAAACAGGATCCATTGAAAAAAACAAATATTCAATGTGAAAAGCTCCTAGTTTAGGTATCTATTACATATTTTGAGGTTTGGTTTCCCCAGTCACGTGAAATACTGTTAGTTTTTTATTGCATTAGACTACCATTGGTGAGCATTTTTTCAAAGTATCAAAAAACTGTATGTGCAATGGTAACTGGTTTATAAGAAGAAGTAAACTTTGAGGAAACTCCAGTCTGAATGAAAGCAACTCATGAGGTCATTTTAGGCTTAGACTGCTGGAGTCCATAGCGCGAATGATTCATTCAAAGTATGTTGTTTACTGTCTCAAGACTTATATTGGAAGGGCAAAATGTTCAGTTTAGTTTATTACACTATAAGCCTAACAATATTGTGGAGTGAAAGAAGCTACAAGCCTATTTAAATCAAACTTCACATAAACGTCTCACTCATCGATTCATGATTAGGTATTGGTTAAACGTTGCCTATGTTTTAAAAATGAAAAGACAATATATTGAGATGTAACCTATTGTCACCTGTGCGTGACGTATCTACGATTTGGTCAATTGGCAATAACTGTTGGAGCCAAAAATCATAAATGATAGTTCCATGCATCATATGATAGACCAAAACCAGTATTCTAAACAGAATTATTCTAGATTTACGAATAATAAACAATTCACATTTGGATTAGGGTTTATCCTGCCCAAGACAGATGTAATACGCTCTTTCTTAATTCCCGCCTTACTCGAATGTGATTTTTTCCACAGCTACGCGAAGCCCACAAAGAAGTGAAACGCATGGAAATGTATGTGGAAAAGGTGGAGGACGAACGAAACATGTTAGTANTGTTAGTAAAAGATTATGAAATTCTTCGTCAGTCACACAACCGCAAAGACCAGCAACTGCAAGGTTACAACACGGATCGTGCAGAATTGCTTCGGCGATTGGACATGCTGGAGTTTGACAAGCGACAATTGGAGTATCAGCTGATGGAAGCCAAACGTCGAGAGCGTTCGAACAAGTATCGTTCGGGCGGGTGAGCGGAAAACGATGTTTATCCTTTCAATTGAGAATGATGGAGGTCATTTTGCCTAATTCTTCGGTTTTATTATTACACGTTTCATTTCTGTGTGTATTCCGGATTAGATTTTTCTGAGTGACTCTTTTCTGAATATTCATATTTCACTAGTAAACATGTGAAAGTGTAGAGATTGTAGTGGTGGTAGTAACGGTAATACGCACTGAACTCGGAATACGAATCACACAATAAGGATCACGGAATACGAATCAAGGATTATCAATCACGGTCTGGATCGCGTATGCACTGGACTAGCAGGCAATATCCCACGCAAATGAGATGCGAGGAAAAGGCCACGGGAGTAGCAGTTCAGAAACAAAGGGGATTCAGTAATACATACAAAGTGAGCACTGGTTGTCCAAGCTCCTACCAATCGCGTTCCAGTATTCCTGGCATCGCTCCACTTCTGTATGGGCCGCAGGGATTCTGATTAGATGGTACGTCTACTTATGGTATGTAATCAGAAGCAGTGACAACTATGCGCGTTGTTGACGTCACCCGTCAAGTTTGATTGATCGCATTTGTCCAAAAACTGTAACTCGTCGTTCCAGAGTACGCGTCATCTCGTAGGCCCGGAAAAAGAATTCCAAAATTACCGACGATCTGAGGGTCGGTGTCCAACTGTAAACTCCGTCTTTCATCTGTGCTGAGTATACCAAGGAGCGAACACAATTATTCCAAGAAGAACAGATTCCTTCCTAAAGATGCTGTAGCTATTCCCAATAGATGTTTTCTTTTTTCAAACGTCAAATAATGCAATCTGTCACATAAGCAAAGTCAACAAACGAAGTTCTTATAGACTGTCCAGTCACTCTTTGTGTCCTTTGTCATCGACGTTTCGGAGTGAATGTTTTCACACGTGGATTGTAATTTTCCAGTATGCGTAATAAATATTTCAAAACAGCTGAACCAGTAACGTTTCATGACAGTGATGCGAAGCTACATGTTGTGAACGGTCCAGTTTAGACTAACGGATTCTTCACAACCCACGTTTACCTTGCGGTTGTGAACATGGTAACAGTGGACATCAACAAGCCTCTAAAATATATTAGTAACGGATGTGGATCATTTTCGAGGTGCGACCTGATCTTGATGATATAGGTTTATGCATAGTGGATAAAACATATTTCAGTCATCATGATATGCATTTCATTTCAAGTAATTGTAAGTTATGCTCCAACTATAATACTGATTTTGTCATAAGTACACCACTGTTCAATTCAGAACCAGACTTTTCGTCAAAAAAGAGCATTGTTGCGGATCACGGAAGCTCATTTTGAAACTGATGGCATTGATCTGGATACATTCGATGAAATACCTGATATATCTGGTACCACAGACACCAATACGTAGTGATTCGTTTCTAGGATTGATAAACGTAACATGGTTTGTGCAAATAGAATTGAAAGAGTAGTTATCCTAAAACCTGAAACCTTATTTCCGTTTCTAATGTGAAGACGCTAAAATGGAAGGAAGGCTATCTAATAAGTATATGAATTTTATAATAATAGGAACAATGATAAAATCATGGATGTTTTTGGTGATTTTACACATGTGCCAACGTCCAATTAGTGTTTTATTGACTCGCTTCACCCAGTATCAACAATCTAATAACGCATGAACAGTTAACATTCACCTAATAGCATTTTTGAAGTAAATATGCATTAGTTATTACATCAAGTGTAATCAATACAGTTATCATTGTGAAATCATAAACACCGATCACAAAATTTAAATGAGGTAAACGCTCGATGGGAGATAAAATTATTACATATCTTTTAAAGAAAATATCAATGTGTATGTGAGTGGGGTTGATCACGTGCAAAGGTAGATGGAACTCGAGGTAGTAATCATCTCGAGCCTCTGAAACATACGGAACGAATGGGTGAATGAAGTAAGTCGGGAGTTCCAAAACGGTTACTAGATTTTCAATTGTGTTTTACAATTCTGAACGTACCTGTCTATGTAAAAACCTCAGTTTTTACTTACAGATTGAAAAAACTATGACGGAGTTAGGGAGACTAAATGTTCGCACTCTAAGAGAAAATCACTAAAGAAAGCTTTCCCGTTCTTGCTCCTTTCCCCTGCAGAATGTCACCACGCAGACAACATAGATCACATACACAACGCGATTCAATCACTGGTACACCAATCCGGTACGTTAGCTGGCATGATTTCTATGCTGCTTAACCCGCGCGACGTCATACTGAATGAGTTTGGACCGTACATTAGACAGTAGTTGTAATGTATTGCATTTTGTTTTATTGTTATGCTCTACACAAGCAGCTATACCTATATTTCAGTCGAAAATCTGTTTACTGTTACAGATATAAAAGGTCGTCAACAAGGATGAAACCTGGGCAAAAGATCATCTTTGTGGATTTCAAGATATTTCGTTTAGTCTGTTCTTCTTCTTTAGAATACGAGCAAAATAGGATACTGTTATGCTGGAAGATAAGCAAAGATCGTTTAGTCGGGTCATTGCGGAGATGTGTAACCATACCTGATTGGTTCTCTCAATACCCACACAACTATTGGCGCTTTTACAAAACAAAACGAAACAAACCGAAAAATTTCTGTGAAGATGTAATCACCATCCTTCTCGTCATCATCATTCCGGTCGCCATAATCGCTCGATTAGCAATTATGAGCATCAAGATTATCCGAGCCATTAACGATGGTGGAATAGTTATCACCCCTATCACTCAAATCATCTTTCGGATACTATTTCATTTCGCTGTCCGGAATGCATGGTAGTTGTATGCATTCAAAAGTTTACAAACTAAATCCTTGAAAACAAAGAAGCTCACTAAAGACCATTTGTGTGGATATTTAAGAGAACTTCATACAGCTATGAATGATTTACACGGAGTTACAAACAGTTCCTTATGTACTTTTAGTCTGCTATGGATTTGAGGATTCACTATTCTCTGGGGCTCTCTTCTGATAACCAGTATAGAATAGTTATCTCATCAATTGATATTGCTACCTACCACTGACCGAATATCGCAAAGCTTCCTTACGTTCATAAGCGTTCCATTATCCCCTGCTTACGGTTTCGTCCGATTAAACATAGTTTCGGACCAATGTAGTCAATCGTGAAAACATCACTGAACAATTTTCGAAAGGTTTACTATTACTCAAACTTTTGTTTTCATATGCTTGCACACGCATTTGTTGTTAGTAATTACCATTGGACTCATTTTTTCCCCTGACTAACCACATTCGTCTTGTTCACTCATAAACCAATGCGCGTCAATTCAGATTCGACTCAATTTTCAGTAGTCTATTCTTTTGTTTCCTAGAGACCCTAGTTGAAACTGATCGACGAGATGTGTTGTTGTTGTCGTTGTTGTTGTTGCTGCTGCTGCTGTTGTTGTTTGTTAAAAACAAGGCACTACATTGTGATCGCAACCATTCTTCGATTATTTTGAAAACTGACCACCGCTTCACTTCTGTTTGTGTGCATGCACATTTGGTTGAACAGACGTTTATCCTCATACCCACGTCCCACTCGGTACTCGTAAGTCGGCAGCATGTGCCCACACTTTCGTTTTCCAACAGGAAACCTCGTTGTCTTGGTGCTGTGTGTTTTGTTAATCACGCACCCATCAGCTGGTCGAAAGTGTATACAATTTGTTTGCTTGTGCTCTCTTGTGCATGCTTGCGTGCATGTGTGCCAGTGCTGAGTCATTGCTCAAGTTCTAAATCTCATTCAAGCAGTGGTCTCATGTGTGATACAGAACTCAGTTTCGATAAAAACGAATAACCCAATGCCATTGAATGCTCGGTGTAACACAAAACCTGGACTCGGTAGAGACAGAGAGGGGTTAGTCTATTCACGAGTCTTTGCCCTGTGATGGGCTATTGATTAGTCAGTTTGGATCAATAGATAAACCGAATTCCAACCTCATGCAATGCCAAACAACGTCATGAATTTTAAACCTATCATCCTATCAACCGACATCAATAAAAGCGAACTAATCAGAAACACTGTCATTATGGGAATAACTCAAAGCACAGTACTGCAGTTTGTCACGAGCTGTCTTTTTTTAACTGATCACTTTGCAGATAACATTCATTCCTGGTCAATGATAACCATGTTCTGTGCAGTGAATTCGACTATAACATTTTATCTGAACTAACCAAATCACTGACAAACAAAGTATACGATAATTTTATAATGTTTATTTTAATAACATTGTTTTCGGAAAAGAAACCATAGTAGGTCAATCTGAAAAGTATGGAATGGATAAAAATGTGCAATGGACTTCGGCATTCGGTACTCATGATTAAATGCACTTCGTCAGCTTGTTGTCTAACAATGATTACTAAACGCCGGTTAAGATAGAAACCTAATTTTAATCTGGAACAACACCTTTTGAACACGCCCCAGGTTTATGAGACACACTTCCTTGTAGTATAAAATAAACGAATTGCCGTAGTAATTTCAATTAGTGTAAAGCCTTCTGTTAACCACCGGTAAGTGTTTCAAACAATATTTCACATCCACACTCAACGCAAGCTTTAAAATAAAAGCGGATTTAAAGAAATATTTTCAGTTCCTCTTAAAACAATGAACCCTTGCTTACCGATAGTTTCTCGTTTTCCAAAGTGAACTTTGTCAGGTACAATGATATCAACTTATAAGGCAGTATAAATTGTGTTCTCTCATTCCGACAGCGATTGTTGAAACAAGTCAGTTGTCCCAACTTAGTTGGAGGATATGATGTCATATTTTCTAACCATTTGTAATGTGTTCTAATTTAAAATACTGTACTTTCTGATCTATTCTTCATTGAGCTCCTTCTATTTATCATTCATGGTTTCCTTGAACAAAAGTGACTACTCACCGTCACGGCGATTACAGTTACATTTTACTACTTCTCATGAACTGACTGACCTCACTGTTCTTCAAATCCTATAACTAGGTCTAGGTTTAGGAGATTTATTCCCGTCAGGATAAGTTTATGGCATACTTCCACTGTCCATTATTGGGCCTGTATTCTACCTATTGGAAGGAAGTGGCTATTGGGCTTCTACTGAAATATTCAGGATGGACAATACTTTTTGTTCTCTTTGTACAGTTTTATTTAGTTTCTTATTCTGCGGCTAGGTTATGAGTTTGTTTTCCGATTGAAATGTACACAGCGCCGCTTGAAAAACATCATAAGCACAGTACATTGTAACAGAGTACAAAATGTCCACATTTTGTTTAAATGTACAATATTTGGGCTGATTATCAAACACGTGCCCAACCAGTAGTAAGTAACTTTGTAATGTTCCCATGAGGCTGAACACCCTTCGAAACACGTTCTTCTCAAGGGGATACCCATTCTAGGGACCAGGTCTACTTGCAACTTGCAAAAGCCTTTAACAATAGAAAAATTAAAACTTTACGGCGCAGAGTTGTTGTTAGTGAAAGTCGAAAAGAAAGTAATTCAGCTGTTGATCACCTACAAGCAAACAGATTATGATCGATATTTGTTGAAGTATCGAGGTTATGGATTCCACTTCGATTGCCTTATCCATGTCGGTCGTGTAGCAGCAGAAAGATCCAAACATGATTAGGCACCTTGTTGCTTTACATCTTTACATCTCAGTGGCGCATGTAAATGGAGTACAATTATTTACTTTACGGTTTCTTCCCTATGATAATCATTTTGTCTGTCGCACATATTCGAGACACATAGAGTAGTCTATTCCGTAGGCTTTCCTGAGTGACGCTAGTTAAAAACGTACCTATTGCATATGCGGTGCTAGCCTGTAAAAGTGGTAATGAAGCGTAGAATGCATCATAACGNATAACGCATATCATGAATTCTCAACTCCATGTTTTATATCTCCATTGAAGCGACTTTGGAATGATTTGTATTTACTGGAGCGAATTTGGTTTCAGTGTCAGAATGCCTACACTTGTTGCACCTATCGCAAAAGAACCGTGAGAAATAGGCTCAGGTCACACTTTTGCTCTAAGCTGGTGCTAAACCGCGAGCACGGGTCACACATGGAATCAGATGAGCTTCCGTCGTGCATAGTATTT
>UZAN01039672.1:99322-110964 GCA_900618425.1 Echinostoma caproni
CTAAACCGCGAGCACGGGTCACACATGGAATCAGATGAGCTTCCGTCGTGCATAGTATTTGTTGAAATAGGTAGCATTTAGGAGAATGCAATTGTTTGCAATCTAATCTGAGGACAGAAAAGTTGTAAACCAGAGAAAGGATTCGATAGTTTGCGAAAAACCCCCGGGTAGACATTTTGACCAGTCCATTCAACACAAAATTGAGATACTGTGGGATAGGGCTAAGCGTCGTAAATGGTGGAGTCTTTCCATCTACTACATTTCAATTTCCAGACAGCTCAGCTGCCTCCATCTATTAAAATCTGTTTTTACAATAACTTCTTTCTCCATGGTTTTATTGATCGTCTTTTGGAAGACTAGAAGTCAAAACCCGTGCATAGAAGTAAAAAGTTCATATTAGTTCGAGGAATAAACTATACTTTGCTGTTGAAACTCTGGGTTTTCAAATAAAACCCTGGTTTTGTCAGGGTTTCAGTACTGCTTCGCTAGAAGGTTTCTAGTAAATCAATTTAGCCAAAAGCAATACAGGACAGAAAGTTCCACAAATTGTATAATGGAGTGCTGTGCTCTACCATGAGTTCCGTGGGTGGGCCTCTAACAGCAATATTTATCGAGTTCTGTTCGTAGTCGTTCTAAGCCAGTGTTTCAACTCTACTTGAAGGTTTCAATAATTACATCATCACGACATAAAACCTATATGCTGTCTATAAGTGCTTAGTGTTAGAACGCGCCAAACTGATGATTAGCAAACCTATATACAGTGAAAAGTCAACAGAATATGGGCAGAATATGGCAGTCAGCAATGCAATACAATTTGTAGAAGCTTCGTTTATTGAGATTTTGTCATCTCTTACTCATCATAAAACCAAGATTTTCTCAATACTCATGTGTACATTTGAAAAACATATAGTCTATGAATAATTTGTGGTTCAGTTCTGTTCACCCACGTCTAATGTTCTCATTAGTGTCAAACAAAGTGGCGCTTATTCATACCTTTGAATGTTTTCGGAGAATAGCAAACATGAAAGCTACATCTGACGGCATCACTAACAAAGCGAGTGTGTTCCACCATTTTCCCATGCTTTCATTGTTATCCAGTGCTTGTGATTAGCTCGCATTAAATAACACGCAGTTGCATCATTGGTATTATTCTAACAGACAATGTTGTTGTCGTGTGACCTCGGATTTCGTTCTAAAGTCCTTTTGTAGGAAGCAAGTAAAGATTAGGTTTAAGGTATTTTATCAACAATGGCTGTTAATATGATTTGAAGTTTACCAACGTTTTGCTACTGCACTGACAGCTTGAATTAACTTTATTCTCTTACTTTCGATAATATTATCATGTCTCACGCTAACTCAAACTCATCTTCCCAATAATCAGACTGTCCAGTTTGCCGCCTGGGCTGCAAGTTGACATACCTACTCCAGAAAATAGGCCAGTCGATCTGGGAGGCAGACCGAACGGGGCCGTGGAGACTGGGGAAAAACAACAGTCTGGCTGGACACAAGAGGTCGGTGCTCAACTGTCAACTTCAGTGGCAAGAGGTGAAGCTGAAGATGATCAGACACTGAGAGATAGCATTACTGCGGGTGCTGCTGAAAATGCAGCTTCCCCGATGGGCAACGCAGACACACTAACTGTGGATCCATCGAGCAAGTTAGTTAGTGCAGCGAGTCCTGCAGACACACTTCATGGTGCTGAGAGCCCCTCTCGAGGGCAAAATGAAGGTGGCGTGGAAGAACGCCCGGAACAGCACTCGTCTCCACCAGTTGGTTCGCCGGAATTACGCAGTGATCATCGACGTCATGATCGTCCAGGTCGTTTGGCACTTGAGCGAGATGGTCAAGGACAAAGCCCGACAGATTCCCAGGAGGACGAAATCGTAGGACCCTACATGCACACATCAATGTACATTCCGCAGTTATACGATGACGGGCGTCATTTGTCTTCCAAGAGCTATCATGTGAAAAGGAGGACAATACGTCGACGTGAGTTTAGCAAAGGATTGAATGCAGTAATGGCAGTGACAGTTGTTATTGTACTTAGCAATCATCTTTAACCACTCACTTTTATGTTCCACATTGATGCATTGTCATTTTCATAAGCATTTTCTCTTATGTCATTCACTTTCAGGCCGTTACTGTGCGGTTTTTCACTCCCTGCATTTTTTCTTGTTGTATGACGACAATATAACGCATATTTGAAAATGATTGCATGTACGATGAACTTCAGTTAGCCTTTTTTAACTCAGTGGTGGAAAAACAGACAGTCAAACAGACAACCAGTTTCCGAGGATGACAGATTTAAAAACAACTAACTGTTGTGGGCAACATAGATATATATTACGGATGTTTATAACTTATCTTGTCTTTTCTTGTAATCCCATCTCGAGCGAATAGCTTCAAGCTCCTCATTTTTGAGGTCTGAGGTGGATCATGAGTCCGGTAACACAACAACCGCACTGCATTAAACATAAAAGCATCTCACTTCAATCCACGTGGAAAATAAAACTCCCAAATGAATATAGTTTTAAGATTAAACGAACATTATATAATGTTCGTTTAATCTTAAAACTATATTCATTTGGGAGTTTTATTTTCCACGTGGATTGAANTTCAATCCACGTGGAAAATAAAACTCCCAAATGAATATAGTTTTAAGATTAAACGAACATTATATAATGCCACGTAGTGCCTAGCATTATCCCAACGGGCTCAACCCAACAGAATAAAATAGACGATGTTTGGTTTGTGATAGCAAAGGTAGATCATCTAAAACAAACGAGCAAGAATACAATCACCCTCTGGTCGAAAAATGAAAGTCACATCCAAACAAAATTGATGGGAAGTGAACTTTTTGTTCCTAGTGAAGAGGGAAAATGGAGGTTATTCAAGCGCGCATATAACTGTTAACAGTAAGCAATGCGCCGTCTTCATGTCATTGAACAAACCTTGGGCATAATTCCAAACATTTGGTGTTTGTTTTGGCAATAGGCAAGACAGGACCAATCCGATAAATGAGTTGGTTGTGTATTTAATAAAGGATAAGCCAGGGGTTGGAAAGTTCTTTTCAGTCATTCATGTCAGATTTGTGATACCTTCTTTTTGCGGGTGCGTCTCATTTCTTTGAAACATCGTTTGGGATTGAAAGGAAAAGAGATTTTTCAGCACTTCTCGATCAGCAAAAATTAAGCATTCAGAAATTTCTGTGTTATGAAAGTTCAAAGTTTGTCAAGATTCTTTTCTATTTTTTTTTGGTTTATAATAGGAACAACCCATAGCTAGCATAGTATGCTGCAACGGCCTNNNGTTTTATTACAGCTCCTGAGTATGACCTATCACGTGCCGAAGACTATCGTGGCGATTCATATCTGCGTTCAAGCCGTTATCGTCGACCAACTTCAGCCTACGGATACGTAAGCTCGCGTCATGTGACTAGGGACATTGATGTGTTCCCAAGTCCAATACCACTCCGTTCGGCCACCAGTATGGGACGCAATGTGTATGTTGAACATGTACGCAGTCCGGATCGAGAGTACTCACGAATGCATCGATCTCCGATACGACGCAGTCACAAGGTCTATACTCCGTACACAACAACAACCATGTCACCCGATCCGTTCCTATACGAGCCGGTTCGAACTCCTCGAGCCGAATTGAGTCATTTGGAGTCCCAGTTGGATAGTTTGAAACGTGAAAAACGTCGATTGGAAAGACAGTACAATGCCACACAGACCGCAAGCTCGCTAACTGACAATCTGAGACGACGTGAAGAATTGGTGAGAATGAGTCGCACTTATCGTCATTCCGAAATGACCCAATACTGTTAGAAACACTATTGTCGAAGAATTGTGGTGCTAATGCATTAAACTTACCCGGCCGTGAAATTGGACTATTTTTCGTGTGATCGTTTGTTCAATAACTCTTTTCTTATTTGCCGTGTGCGTGTTTGTGGTCAAACTAACCGTTTAACTCTCACGCTATGGCGCGCTATCCCTTTCTCTCGTTCTCTATCAAAACTGTACGCGGAGTAATCGTGTGTGTTATTAAAATGACGCCAAACAACGATCTATTTCACTAACTTCTGCCGAACGCAACCAAACCTAACCGTTTTAGAAAACAATGGCAAACGGCCATGCAAGGTTATTTTATCTACGTGTGTGAGCACGCGCTTCGTAGATCAAACACGATTTCTGTTTGCTGGCGGTGAGAGTGTTGCTTGTAATGGTGATGAGTGGCGTTTGAAGCATCTGGAGATTTGTGAAACAAAAGTCAAAACACGCTTTTTCGATTATTTTTTGTCGTTTCGATAGCACACGTCTGCGTGCTTTCGATCACAAGGTGATAGTTGTAGGGAATAAAATGTGAGTCATTACGTATCACACACATGATTGCTTTTACCATTTGTGTTTGTATGTTTATGCTTGGGCGTAGGCTTGTTTGTATTTGCCATCTTTATGTTTTGCTCACCTTCTTTCTATGGATCGCTTTCCTTCCATCGTGAAACTTTCCAATGCTGTTATTGTAATTTGCTTGCCTCATTTGCTTTGATTGTGTAGTAGCAACAACACCAGATTGTAGTAACCCTGGTTTTCACGCATTTCTCGCCAACGCCTAATGTTTGATCGAATCTCTTGTTTGATATCCTTCCATCGTTTTGTCGTCCGCTTGGAACTTCCCCCAGCCCAGTCGAATACTGGCAGTTCAACTGTCGCTACGCTTCGCTTACCTCATTCGTTTCACAAATTCCACTTCGAAAGGATGCTAATTTTCTTTCGTGTTCACCTTGACAGACCATTTGCTTGAAAGGTTTAAAAATTATGACAACCACTGTTCTCGTTCAATGTGGCAATTGACAGTTCTCAGATGCGCCTCAGTCTGCTTTCTTTTCATTACAGCACTTGAGTTTCCGTGTATTTTGCCAGGTTTCAAAGAATCCCCTTGTGATCAGAGCTTTCAACAGACAGAAAAACAGATCGATTGACTGGCTTACTGATTGGCTGATTGGCTGATCGAATCAGTGATAAAAATTAAGTCATTGGTGCCGTTGTGTGCGACTGATGACGGCTTTTATTCGTTTCCTTTGGACTGCTGAGCTCAGCACTTTTGGTTTGTGTTAATTTTACCCGTTCTCCGTGAAATGGAGTGATCCGGTGGGGGTGAGTAAATGGGTGTACAATCGCTTCCTAGCAATCTTGTCGTGTATCGGGTAAACATATTTTGGATTGCCATGTTGGGCATTGTGTTACCAAAAGGACTGTGCTTGTTTTCTTATCTCTGACAAGTTGTAATTCGATAGTTTTGGACTAAAACACATACTTGTTAGCTGTCAGTGTCTGTCCGTTACTGAATGGCTATTTGATTTCCTTCAGTGCGTTAAATATTCGATGCTTCCAACAAATTCATATCACGTTCTGAGATGAAAACTAACAAGAACATTAGAACATGGTCTACAGTTAAGCATAACACAATACAGCATAAATTTTCTTTTTTTCACGATTCTTTGCAAAACCCTGGCAAGTAAACTAAATCGTAGTTATCCCGGGCATAATTAATGTGGAGCTGAGTCGATTCAGACTTCATTGATCTGGCCTCAGTTTCCATTCTTATCCGTTTGTCCCGAGAGTGATTTAACACCAAGAATGTTCCCAAAATGATTTCTTTTCTGGAATTATTAACTTTGTTGCTAGTACTTTGTTGCTAGCATTCTGACTGTGGGATCCTGCTTTAAGTCCGGCATTGGTTTTCCTATGAAAACTGATGGCTATCAATCACCCCCAACAACTTCTCAATTTCGGATTAAGTCAACGTTTCTCGATTATTGGTGTGAAAAGATTAATCTAACAAATTTAATCTGATAAAACACTGCAAGCTGTAGATAAATAGCTAGATAGAAAGTGACTTACCGTGCAATGCTTAGTCACCTAAAATGTCTGAAAATTATGGAACGCTTTGTACAGCTGGTTTGTTCCATTTTATAAACTACTATAGTATAAAGCATTTGCGATATGGACTGAGTATTCCCACTAGTTTATATCACGCTACCCTACTTGTCTGCCATCCTTTTATTTATGTCAACATTGCATGATAAATTAACAGAACGTTACGCAATTCGAACGATCAGTCAATGGTCTAGGGTGTTTGGATTTCCACGCGAGCGAAATTTTGCATTCGCTGTTCGCTTTAATACCTTGTATGTTGTTTGAACAACAACGGTTGAAATGGTTCTGTCTCGATACATCACAGCTAGTAGAACTTTGTGCGCAAAGGTTTGTCCACGAGGTCTTACGAGCTCCACTGCTGCTCAACTGTTACAAAACTCGCCGCTATTGATCTCCTCAAGGAATTACTTGAACCGAACGCTTTAAATTACGCTCGTTTTACTTGGAACGATAGAGGCCACATTTATGACAGCTTCCTTTAAGTTAAATCAATTAGAGAATGCGATTATTTCACACTCCGAACTCTCCTACTAGATAGAATTGCTTCGCGGCATACGTTAGTATATTTATTTTCCGAAACTGATAGCAACAAATCGTGGTATTTCCATACTTTTGCATCCAACTGTTATAAACCCAATCACTTAGAACCATCGAGTTTGATTTGATGTTCGTGTTCCTAAAGTTTCGTTAATTTGAAGTCCAATTATAATGTCTTTCACTTCGGTTATTCAGCATCATCAATCGACAAATTTCAGAGACAAGTAAAACAGAAGCATAGAACACGATAATCTTCTTCAAATGAAGATAATTCCAATAATTTTCTGAAGTTATATCCGATAGCGACCAATGAAAATGTCGGTTTGTAGATTACTATCTCGTTCTGATTTTCGTAGGCAAGTAGATGCTCTTTTTTGTTGCATTTTTTACTGTCACACGATGATGATTTTATTCATTTTCAAACAAAAACGAAACACTTCTACCGAACATAAATTTTAACCACTACCAAATGTTTGCGGATAGCGCATCACGACACTCAATGACCACCCCATAGCGATAATAGAAATTATTCAATTTGTACAAAATATTTCAAACATTCCACAGCTGGCTGGGGAATGACAATGTGTATTTTTTATGCTTATTTGCGTACTGAGATAGACAGGATGTACATATGTATTTTTCAACTCTTGGCATCGCGCCATATGTCGCCACAGCGATTCGTGTGATGTGTTCCTGAAAATAACAAATAGGTCAAAACGATTCATTGTTATATACGTCCAGGCAAAACAAGCTGGAAAAGGTTCGCTCTGGAATCAATAGGTAACTGATACATGTGCACCGTGAAGCCCAGAACATGCTTTTGGTCGTGATGCACAAGTTCGTTTTCTGTTCTTATTCAATCTCTGGCCGTGACGAAAAAGATAGAACCAAGTTTCAAGTTTCACTAGATGTTCACTTGTCTCTTTCATTCAAAGAATAGACTTTCTCTAAGTTGCAATTTTATTTTGCGCCTGATGGAGTTTCACTTCTAGTTCCCGTCAAGTATAGTCATTCTGTTTGATCAGTAAATACCTGCCATCTCCGGGGCAGTTGAGCTGAGGAGTGGTCAAGCATTATGAATACAATTCTTACTCAGCAATTCAATCTTTATATTCCTAATAAAAGTCGGAAATGGGTTATTTTCCATATACCCTCTGTCAATGTTGATCCCTTAAATTATTTCTATCCTCCTTCGTTGTCTGTTGCCATAGTCCCGTGTGCAAGAACCATGGTAAATCATAGTTCAAAATAGTGTTTACTTTACAAATAAACCTTCATGAATAAATCGTCTGAGTAATTCCACTCCATGAGTTCTGACTTAAAGCAGTCTGCTAACCTAGTATGCTTAGAAATCGGCAATTAGTGCCACGAAACTTTCAAAGCAGAGAGCTTCCAGGATGCATTCACTTAGAATGCAACCATGAGAATCAGTGGGGATTCAGTTTGAAAACAAGATTGGCAACTTGAATAACATTAAAAGTTGGCAATTTCAATTGTGTAACTGATGCCATGATAATGTGAAACGAAAAAGTCCTAAAATCATTGCAAAACTGTTCTATCCTTGTTATGAATACAGAGAGGTGTTTATCAAGCGAATACGGAGGTACGGGAATGATAATGGGGTAGCACTAGGCTAATAGCCACCCTTTGACTGAGCTACGCGTCATGTTAAAAATTGTTCGGAAAAGAGTTGCTTCAAGTTGAAGGATTTATTTCAATGAAATTAAAATGTGAATAATGGAACCAAGTAGAAATCACACTCATCAAAATAACTTCTCTCTTCTTTGGCTAGAATAATTTTCTTCCATTCTGGGAAATCACTTTTTGGGTACTTGTTTTTTTATTGATTTATGTGTGTGTGTGTGTTAACCTCCATCTCCTGTGTCCCATATGCAGTCGGGGTGTCCAAGATGCTTACCACCTCCGGTGGAGTGATTTCTTTGTGCTTGACAAACATGCGACCCGCGTTCCTCACCAATTCTGTCTGCCTTTCGCCCGTGTAGACGGTGACGGTGAAATCGGTGAAAATCTATCCGGGGGTGCACACAATAAAACAACCTCATGTCCCTAAAATTCTGCTGGAAGTTTATTGGCGATTGTATTTTATTTGCTGCACACAGATTCTGATTAGCACAGATTAGACAAGGAGAACGTAATGTGCCTGGAGGTAGATAATGACAGATGATTTTCTATACATGTCCCAGAAATGACTGTTTAAAATTCTACCTATATGGTGTGCTACTTTGGGCCACGTACGTCGTTCCGAATATTCTGTCCCGTTCTTTAGACAAACATGTACAATTGTCTTGACTGCGCGGTATTAAAAGAAAAATCTGATACATAGATATTTTTTTGCGCTCAACATTGAAACGGTAGATCTTTTCAGAAGAAAACCAGAATGCAAAGACAAGTCACCGTACGCATTATGTACCATACTTTAATGATAATGAAAATAATTGGGAGCCGGACTGTGAAGTCCATCATTGCCAATTTATTCCTTTTCGGGTCCTGATGTTTCCACATATATAGGGCGCAACGTTTCCAAACTCCTTTTAGCGTTGTTACTTTCCTTTTATCGGATGACAGTATTTATTTAAAGAGCAATCAGCCAGTACTCAGGCACTAACAAAATGAGTATCAAGTTTGAAAAATATTGATTGCTTAAGTCGATAAACGCGAACTCTATGCGAAACAGAGTGCCTGTTGCGACCGTTTCCGACATTGATTGATTTTGTCACGAGGAGCTTCATAATCTGACATTCCAGGTCCGAACCAATGTGAAGTCGTCGGGAGATACTTGGAAAAATCAATAGAACAGGTGATATTCAATAGGTGAGTGAAATGCACAACAAGTACATTGATAGAATCCAAATCATCGACCTGGACATCATTTCTTCTTCTGTACTGTTCAAATTGTGTTATTGTTCACACGGAAATTGAGTTCTCATCTTTATTACTTCCCCGTTTCGGCAGGAAATGTTTCACCTTTTAGGAACAAATTTTACGTTCATTTATTGCATTACCAATAAAAACAACCGAATGGTGTTTGTGTCGTTTGCCTTATGTGACGGTTATACTTTCGTTTTCCAAACCCCACGCTCGTTAGCATTGACAGAAATTGGCTATGCTTTTTCACACGGAAGAAGGTCCAAGTTATTGACCCTGTAAAGCACTTGGTATTCTAAAACTACTGGCCCTAGTGTCTATCAGTAACCAATGAGATTTTAATTCCTAAAATCCGTTTTTTATGCAAAGCGCTGTATATGAATTAAGGAGAAAGAAAGTAATTTCAAACGGCAAATGTGAAAAATATTTTTATCGACCATTTAAACAGTGCATTGACAATAGTACAATTGCGCTGGACACTAGTGCGGTTTAAACTACTAGAAGTGCCATCGTTTCACACCTCATCGAAATCGCTCACACAATGAGTGTGACTGAAGCATTTCGGCTTCCGTTCCGTGTTCGGGGTTGCAGATCAAAGCCGATAAAAACCGCATCCGAGTCACCGCAGAGGCAGTTGGAATTTATCTACAAAATCCCCTTTTGTGTGCCCAAAAGCAACGTGTGAACTCACCCAACCTCCCATGACCCACCAACTCCCGTCCTCATCCTCCCCGTCCGCCCACCCGCCCCAAATTACATAATTAACACAGACCAAACATTACATCCGGTGGTAAGATCAGCTATATCCGGTTTGTGAAAATGAGAGAGGGAACAACAACAACAAGGATGTCCATTTGAATATTCATTTATTTTTGCCTCCTCTTTACCATACAAAATGATGTGATATAAAATGTGATGTATTAGTCAATTGACGTGTCGCCGAAAATAAGCTCGTTCGCTGAACTTCGTTCTCATTCAATGTGTGTGGCTGGCTTATTCTGCTAAATTGAAACAGTTTTATTTCATATTTTGTAATGTTCGTTCGTATGGAGACCTAATATCCTTTCAAACAATAGTATTCAACCCGTTTTCTTGGGTGGAGAACTAACAGTTTAACTACAATAATGAAAATAATAATATTCATTTTAAAATGAACGTAAACCCTTGTTCCTCTTGTTAGTCCCACCGAAGCTCACTTACCTGGAATCATTCCTTTGGATAACTTATTCCTAATCCAAGTTGACAGATGATGATAAATACTGACAAACAAAATGTGTCGAGTGTGATCGCATAATAAGTTATTTCGTCCAAAAACTTATCCACGCTAACCTTGGAAGCTCTCATTCACTAGATTTCAATCGGTGAATTCACATTTGTCTTAACTGGGAGGACATCATATGCTGATAAATGGTATGCGTCAAAAGAGAGAACCCGGTTTTTAACTTATGCATCATTAGACTATCTTTCTTAATAGGACTTACACTCCTGAGCTTAACTGAAACAAAACCATCAAGTGCAATTATTCGTGTTGGTTTACATTCCATAGCTTTCCTACACACTCCTCCTCCTCTTCCTCTCAATATTGTCACATTTTCTCGTTTGACTCTTTCCTTCGCGTGCTCCCATAAAATAAATTGTCTTGAAATTTATTCGTTACCTTTATTTGTGCGATAGGTTTGTTTAAAACTGAAACATTTCATATTTTCAATGCAGTATTTATTAATGCAATATTTCTTTCTCTCTCTTGTAACTCCCTCTTTCTCAATCCAACGTTACTTTTATCCGGGGAACACCAAACCATTTACCGCCGTTTTCGATGGATAACACACACGCGTTCGGTGACAGTTGAATGCGATCGTTCAACTCGGTGTCAATATACGCCATCTACAATCGCGGTTGAATTATTTGCGCTGAATGGGATTCACTACCGATTCACATTTTCAACACTAAAGTCATCATTCTTATCCCCGTCACTTCCCTTACCCCAACCTACCGCCACCACTACCACTACCATCATCGTGACCACTGGGTACGTAGATTAATCAATATATTCTAGAAGTAACTAATGACTTTCAATTACCGCCTGAACTAGTACTGATTGGACAGAGAAACTACGACTATAATACAATATCTGCAACCGTTTGGAGTGAATTACCTCTTTCCACCTATTCCATGCGGTTTTTAAAAAATAAACTGTTTCTGTTCTGTATTATTATTTTAGTTTCTCATCCAAACGTAGAGGTAGAAGAAGAAGAGTGAGTTCGAGGTATAGAAAAA
>UZAN01039673.1:22028-40714 GCA_900618425.1 Echinostoma caproni
TGTCTGTTTCCCGTACACTGTCCTGGTTATTCCGTTGATGCGCGCGCTCGCTCCATGGCCTGTCTGGTAGAATCCTTGTTTTACTAGAAATTCTCCGAAGGAGAAAGCGGGACATAAGAACGTTTGCTACGTCCGATTCGCTCCCCAGTGTCACCCGAAGTAACCTGGGTTCTCCGGCGTGAGGTGAATTCGGCTGTCGCCGAACCCACAGGTTGGGCGATGAGCCCCATTTGCGTGCACAGAGCATTCCAGCACCTCAGCTCTTCGTATTGCTTCTCACTCAGTGAAGATGCAAATCACAGTCGAGGAAGTGTTAGTCACATCTTCCTCTTTTGCAGGCAGAGTTGTTTTCTGTGAATAAGCAGATAAGGAAGGCCACTGGGTGTGTGTGGGCTCCAAGGTAGCTAGTGCGTCTACTGTTGCTTTTTTCGTCACGCCCAGTTCTGCTGTGTGCATCCGCTGCCGTGGGGTGACCTCTTGTGCTGAACATTTTGGTCGTTTGCTGGGTTTCCGAATCGGGCTAACTGGTGTGATCTGTGAACTTAAGTCCGCTATTTTTGCCTCAAGTGTGGAGATTTTCGAATTCGTTCTCTCTTCGGCGGCTGACAATAACTTTTCATAGTTGTGTGTGATACAAGTAATGCATTTTACAATCGGGATTTCCGCAAATTCTGTACAGAACCATATACGTTCTGGCTGAATGGCTAACTGTTTTGCCTGTTTTATCAAGAGTTTGGCATATGAAATGTGAAAGTGTTTCAGGCAGTGTGTGGATAATATCCCTGTTTTTACGTCTTTTCTCCGTGGGCTGCATATTTTCAATGCCGTCGAGACACATGGTGCGGCACTTGTTGACACTGCGACGTCCCATTTTTGCACTTTATCGAACGGCGAGACTGACGAAGTATGAAAAGGTCACGTGAAGCGCACAAGTTGTCTCGGTCGTCCGCTCGTCCGGATCAGTGGAGGTCACAAGTGCCCAGAACATTAAAAACATCATGTTGGGAGTATCGATCGGCTTTGCTGGCCGCAGCGGAACAAACACAGTTGCGACTGCGGGTGGCAGCAATGATTGCACTGAACAGCACAAATATATCCGTAGCATGCTTGAACTGAGAAAGCTCAATCAGGGCTCGTTGGAAAGGTAGTTAAATTTCCTTTCGAGCGATATCACAATATTGATACAGCGAATAAAATGGCACAATTTTGCACGCGTGAGTAAATCCCAAAGCTTCGAAGAAAACAGCTCAATGTAGTGATATGAGCGATTTTCTTCCGAGTGATTGATATCACAACATAGAGCGCACAGAACTGGATCGAATGAATGTAGACTCGACGATGTAAGACGAGATTTCGCAGAGATTTTCTGACTAAACCGGGAGTGCACAATTTGATCGACCGCACGATAGATATTATTAGCAGCCAACGAGAAATGTTTCTTCGTCAACAAGCACAGGTAGCGACCGGAATAATGCGAAGAATTTCACCCATGATAGCTTATCTCGACTCCAACATATGATCTCCTCAACCGGGTTTCTATCTTCTCTAATTTCAATAATTCTTCCAGATGTGAACATTGCATCGGTTACCTTAATTTCTGTTTATATTTGTGCTGCCCGATCAAGACAATATATATCCGTACTGACAGATTTTCAACGCCTCTTCTAAAACGCCTTCGACGTAATACGGACAACGCATACACGAATGGCCGGCGCTACGATGTTAAACGACTCTTGATTATCATCAAAGCGGAAATTCAGCGCTTGAATCGGATGTATGTTGAGACCATTCTGGGCAACCAGAGCTGTCGCGAGATGTGGTCGGCGTTGAAGCAACTCTGTAGCACACGTGGCAGCTCCTGTCCTGATGTAGAAGAATTAAACCGACAATCTTCTGCCTCCTCTGGGTCCAATTCTCTACCGTCCGTTTTTAAGTGTTCAGAAAACACCAGCCCTGTTTCTCCGACTGAAGTTCTCAAAGTTTTGAAGCAACTGAAAGCCTACAGACCGGACTCATTAGCCCCTATTTTATTGAAAACCTGTGCCGAACACCTTGCAACCCCCCTTGCAGAGTTGTTTAATTTGTATATGTAATCCGGAACAATCCCTGATTCCTGGAGGGCTACCCGGATAAGACCCGTTTTCAAGAAGGGTTCTTCAAAATATCGACCGATTGCATATACCTCAGCCCTGCTGAAGGTCTTTGAAAGAGTGCTGTTGAACCATTAGTCTACCCTCTCTGATGGCTTTCATCCTCTTCAGTTTGCTTACAAGGAATCCCTTTCGACTGTTGACGCTGTCGTGCATGTTGTCCATTCTGTGCTTTGAGTTCTTGATAGGAGTGCTGCAACTTTTCGCCTTATTTTTCTTGGTTATGCAAACGCCTTTGATTCGCTTGACCGTAGCATTCTCATTCAACGTCTCGCTGACTACGGCTAAGGTTCCGACGTGTTAAACATTCTTGTAAACTACTTCTCTTTTTGGATGCAATTCATCTCATGCAATGGTAAAACGTCGTTGTCTTCTTATGTTAACCCTGGTGTCTTCTATTTTGTCTCCCTTCTTTTTTCCCTGAACATAAACCACTTGCCTGTCCCTACCAACTTTATTGCGGACGATGTGGTGATTGGGTGCCCCTCCAATACTGATACCATTTTTCACCAACTTCAAAGCAGTCTAAGCGATGTTTTTAGTTGGGCTCTCCTCCGAGCACTATTGTTTATTGTTTCTAAATGTGTTGCTGTTCCTTCCAGCCATTAAGCTGGCTCTCGATATCAAACTATCTTTAATGATTTACCGGACCTCGTAGTTAACAGTCAAAATATTCTCAACTCTGACTCTGTTGAATATCTCGGAGTCGTTCTACCCCACAATCTCGCTTGGACCTTACATGTAGAGAACATTTTGAACAAGGTTCGTAGACTTTCTTTTTATGCTTTCTGGCTTAGGAAGCTTACTGTTCCCCCAAACGTAATTTTCAAATTCGTGGTAGCATGCATCCTCCCTCATTGGCTCCACTGTTCCCCTATATTTTATCCCGGCTTACAAGAAAAAGATTTCGTAATAATTTCCAGGTCTATTAAACTCCTATCCCGGTGGAGTGGCATAACCAGAGAAGTCCTGGTTGATTTTATTGTGAGAAAACACATCGACGCACGAGAAAGACTAGCCGACAGAATCTCGAACAACGAAGATCGCTACTTGCACAGCGAATTTATTGAATTCACCCCAAACCCCCGCACCCGCTCCCACCATAGGATCCTTCCCGCACAAACCGTCGCATACAGAAATGGCATCCTCCCATTTCTTGCTCTCTTTTTAGTAATTCGGGCACCAATTATTGCAGGTTTGTTTGAACACCTCATGAGTTAGTTTATTTATTCATTTTTTATCTGTCACTATCATCTTCCGGCTTGCAATTTGCTGTCGCTTTTTCTACCTATTCACACTCGAATGCCATTACCCTCAACTCCAACGCATTATCGCGAAAAATCACTGAAAATTCACCCTCCGGGTGCATAAAGCTTACTTTGACTTGACTGCACGAGATACCTGAGAACTGCATGATAAGGTGATCTTACTATACAACGTGAGCGATCGTTCGCACCCACTGGGAATTCGAAGGGGTTCACGCTTGCTCCCTCCCTCCCTGCTTCTGGGACCTATGTTGACACTCAACAAACTAGTCCTCTTACCGACATTCGAGGAGTTCAAACAAGTGACGAAATTTCGATTGCCGACCTGGAAATTGCGAACAATATCGTTTTACTAAGTGATCCCGACTTTTCACACCCGGTAGTAGACCATCTCAAGTGTTAGGCCACGGAGGTCAAGCTGAAGAAGAGCGATTCAAAAACGAAGTTATTCTTAATGNCAAGCGCCTCAGGTTAACGATAAAATGTTACATGTTACATTATGGGAATATAAATTAGGCATCCCTGTGTTTTTTCAACTACGCCTATGTTCAGTGTTTTGATCATGGTACTCTCCGATCAGAATCCGTGATTTCAAGGAACTTCTTTACGTTAACATGCGATTCAGATTGGTGTTTACACCTAGGAAATAGCTAAAAATTTAGGATGATACAGGCGAATCTCATGTTAATGACCGAAGCCTTCAATTCGTTCTAGAATCTGCGCAAAAAAGGATTTTAGGGTTCACAGACGTTGCATTTGATCTTAACTTTTGAACAGTTGCCACCAGAGGTATCTATGAAGCAAATTGATTCCGAGACAGGAGATAGAAGCATAAAAACAAAGTGAAACTCAAGTATGATAAGAAAATACTATTGACTGCGTCAGCCGAAGATATTTCGTGAAGATGGAGTCCTAATGATTGTCAGCCACGAAAATGTCTGACACTATCAAATCCGTTAGCTCTCATTATATTCACTATTCATGGAAAATTTCAATTCTGTGAATGGTAATTCAATGCTTCCTCACAAGATACAATCAAAACTAAAAACAGTCTGAGGGGTTATAATGTCCGTTAATTGAGTGGAATGATTGGAATAAGATTACATCATGTGTTCATGATCAAGGCATGCTAAAGAAAAATCACAATTTGTAATTGAATACACAGATCACCCATCGAATATTGTTAAACCGTAGGACGAGATTTCTTAACTAGCTTAGCAATAATGAACCTTTGTGCATTTCATATCGGAGAGCTACGTGAAACCACTAACCGGCTGTTTAGCTCTAGGTGAACAATACTTCACCGTATATGCTATTCGTTGGAGGCAGGTTTCAATCAAGGACGTCTAGATTAGTTGCATTAACATTAACCGCGTGTATCGTGAAAATGCGGAACAGTAACATTTTCAACTCCCCTCCAATAGTTTATTTAGGATTTTTATTAGAACTCATTCGGGTCTTTCATGTGAATCGTTGTGCAATATATCGATGCGGTTTCCCTCTTTGTAATTTAATTCAATCCTTAAAAAGGAAACACGGCTGTTTGCTCACACCTCCTGAACTGAACTTATCTCTTGGACTCCATCGCTAGGGATATATTGCGTCTGTCGGATTTCAGCTTCTCTCAATTTGAATAATGGCCGATTGCATCACTCAACGACAACAGCCAAGGTTTGGTTTCGGTCCATTAAACAGGATTCAGTGCAACCAGTTTACTGGATTTCTCTCTTTCGGTAACATGTCATTCATGCATATGCATCTTTTTTGAAATTATTTTTAACTATTCAGATGATGTAACTTTCCACATAACCAACTTCACTTCAACTGCCCAGACGCCTTCATAAGCTGCTACATCAAGATTTATATGTTGATCATTACACTAAAATGACCTGATGCATGATCTTCAGGATATAAATTAACTCGGGATAAGTGTTTTCTCTGCCAATTCTGTGAGAAATACATCTCATCAATCGGCTGAACATTGATTAGTCAGCGGTTTGATCTCATATATTACGAGACAGATTTCATCCTATTGACCTAATCATAATTATAAACATCAGCATGCGTTCGTTGATCTCTTTGAGTATAGTGTATCTGTTTGTCAACATATTACCCAATTACAGTTAGTTTCATTCATGAACGTTTCACGGTAAACTCAAGTTTACCTGTTACTTTAAAATGAATGGCAGTTTTGTGTTTTCGCCTGTGTGAAATATAATGACATATTGAAAAATTGTTTCCTTAGTTCGAGTTCACTGAATTTGAGATAAACTTTTTGCTGATCAGGACCCTTTATTTGCGAAACTCTAATCTCTAGTCGCGGTGATATCATGATATCTTGTGGTATGGTACTTTGCATACGCGCAGAAGAATAAAGGAACAGATATTCAAAAATACTGACTTAACATCAGTGCCAATTAAAACATACTCAAAATGTTGAGTCAAGTCAAGTAATGGCTTTATACACCCCGAGAGGTGGATATGCGGCAATCACATAACCATAGTGTGTCAAAAAATACGTAAAACACAATAGTATGATACAGCAGTTAAAAGGATGTGAAAAGGGACAGCAACATCCAAAATGAGTGGCACACTTGGGTGTTCATGAGGGATTTAGTGTAGTGTTTGACGCAGATTTCCCGTAACGAGGACTTAATTCGTTAGAAATCTGGCGAGATCAGGAACAACAGACCGCCTGTAAGCTTCAGTGTGAGTCTTTATGAGTTTGTGAGTGGAACGGGTGGATGAGTGAGAAAGGTAGTCGCTAAGAGAGGAATACAGAGGATGGGAGATATCAGATAAAATCTTATTAGAGAATGTTTTACAGGACTTGAAGTGATGTGTCACCACAAATTCTACTAGATGTTCCCGTGGTATGAGACTACAAACGGAGAGAAATCTGAGAGATCGGGAAATTAGTTTGAGGTCCGTGTTCAAAAGACCAGGGGAGATAACAGGGGACCCATAAAGCTAATGAGGCGCAACGCACTCAAAAACAAAACGCCTTATGAGATGGTTTGGAACGGAAAGGGGATTTAAGGCGTAAAACATAAAAAGTGAGCCTCCTGGCCTTAAAAAAAACACGTCATTGATATGGTTAGACCAGGTGAGGTTATGATTAAAAATAACACCCAGGTATTTGACAATCGGTTTTCGTACCATCTGCTCACTCAGGATAGATAAAGGTGGGCTGGCGCTTGATAGTTCATCAAACTTTTACCCTTTTGGAGGAGAAAAAATTACGTCACTACATTTTTTGGGGTTCATGCAGAGGTTTCTTTGTTGTGGCCATTCAACTAATCCAGTCACGTCTTCTTGCAGAGTCGTTTGTAATGATGACTTGGGGTAGGCAGTCCGAATATTATATCATCTGCATACTTGACGAGAAGAGAAGAATTGCTCACAGGCATAGAGGAAATGTAGGCAGAAAATAGAAAAGGGGATAAAATGGCGCCTTGTAGTACGCCTTTTGAGGAGGGTAGAAGTGAAGATGTACGTCCTTTGTAGCGTGTGAACTGCTGACGGTTTGTAAAATATTTGGCCAAGAGTTCAATCGTAGAAGGTTGAACTCCGCCCGAAGAGAGGGTGTGTAACAAAGTTTGTCGATTAATCGTGTTGAAAGCATCACTATAGTCAAGAAAACATATGCGGACAGCCTTACTTTTCTTGTGCAGATTAGATAAAACAGTGGGATAGATAAGCAAGGGCATCCAGGGTACCACGGGAATGGGTGTATGCATACTTGTTAGGGTCAGCAACATTGAATTGTGTGGACAGGGTCTTAAGGAGGAGCCTATCAAATACCTTCAGGACAACTGAGGTGCAGGCAATGGGAGGCTCTACATGGAAACCTTGCGTAATGACGGAAATGGCGAAAAAATCTGTAGTGAAATTGACGCATCCTTGGAAAAAAGATCAGACTGCGTGGGCTTCAACCAAAC
Organism: Echinostoma caproni; assembly: GCA_900618425.1. NCBI lineage: Eukaryota > Metazoa > Platyhelminthes > Trematoda > Plagiorchiida > Echinostomatidae > Echinostoma > Echinostoma caproni. The sequence continues at coordinate 29,385 of UZAN01039673.1, forward strand.
CAGCTGAATATAACTGTGTTTCTACATCCACTCAAACGGAAGTATTCTAATCATATTTCGAATCAGTAGAGCGTCATGCGTTTCGTATGTCAAGTGACGCGAGTACAGCTAATGTGTCTCAAAACAACAAACGTTTTCCGTCCGATCGTATTCACGGCATGCTCGCCTTATCCGGAGCAGCCATTTGAAGTGTTCTCAACAGTTACTCCGAGGAAAAACAAAAGCGCCGACTGTTGGATACCCGTGCTCATCACATTAGTGCCAAAGCAGAAGCCTAGGAATTTCGACCAGCCGCATGCACTTCCGTTTTACTGAAGATGCTTGGGAACTGTAAGCTAAAACCATTATTCCTAACACTGGGCAACCAAATAATAAAAATTTGATACCGGTCAATTTGGAGGTGTTCACAGGAGCAAAACTATCCCTTTTCCTTTCTCTTTCTCTATTCATGGTCTAATCACAGACCAAGACGATCTTCTTATTAAGTATATTGACCATTTCGCCATTGGTTCCAAATTCCAAGGTAGTTTCCGTTTCTCACAGATAAAAACCAAACTCCTGAAACCAGGTCCCTTTAACAATTTTATGAGAGCAAAGAGAGGTGTCATAAACACAGGATGTGCTAATTTCAACTATTTCTTGGTAATCTCATCAGCTGTGCACACAATTTCAGATCACGTTTCGTTAGACGAATGGTAAGTTTGTGGTCAGGCTAACACACGGGGAAGATTGAACTATTCAACTCCATCCACAACTTACAAAACAAGACACGCTCGAGACCTGAAATAGGACTCCAAAACTCTACGGTGTCCACAGAGAACTTTCCTTCAACTCCTGAAAGGTACGTGGTTCATGCGTAACACTTAGCCAACTACAAATTGTGGTCATTCCAATTTTTTAAGTTTTCTGGGCAACACCAAAGTTAACCGCAAGAAAATCGAAGCACAATTTATATACATGTACGGTCAACTTTCAGAGCTAGCATAAATTTCTTGTGATGCATTTAGTTTGTTCAAGGCTCACCGAGTAAACATTGAAAGCCACGTATGTGTTACTGATTCGTGACTGTATAGTGTCATATGAGAAAATCAGTGGAAGGCATTACAGGACCTTCTAAAGAAAGAATAAGTTTTTACTTTAACGCCCGAACAGAAATTCCAAGGAATAAGTTGATCGCGCCTATGACGAATACACGACATCCACCTACTTTTTGTTACGTGATCCGAACACCCGGTGTTATCTAGAATGGTTTCAGCCAGCTGTGGTGCGCACGGCCTCCTTCTCACTATAATGTCCCCAGACTGTGTTACATGTACGAGCATTTTTCGAAGTCATCAATGAATAATTCAGGAGTTCTTCAACGTGTTGTACCTTTCCCACTCTTATGTTCGACATTAATCCGTGACCTATTCTGCAGACGCTTAGACAAAAATACCGATAACACGAGTTTATTATACCAGACAAACTCAAAATTGCCTTAAATGGACGTGATTTTCTGACAGCTATTGAAAAGTGCAAACACATTTGAACCAATCTGATTTTCAGGTGAAAGCTTCTAAATGGTTCAATTTCGCTGTTAGTTATACGACTCTTCATAATCTATTGAAACACACAATTCACACCTAATTAGCCGTAACCACGAAATCAACTATCCTTCCCATATGATTCCTCCTGACCCGTTCAAAACCGGCCCTGCTCCCCTAACGCGGCTCAGCAAATATGCGATGTGGTTTTCTTTTTCTCGTTGATATTCTGATCCTAAAATGTTGCGATCTTCCTTGACGGGCGTGTGAGACTTGCTCCCATAATATTCCTAACGATTCCGTGGAAGCTCCGAATCCAATCCAGTCGGTTGTTGTTCTCGTACCACCAACGGAAACATCTTTGTTTCTTTAAACTCCTTATTTAGATTTATTGTAAGCCAGTAGTACCTAATTTATTTTTGCTCACTAATCTGCAACGCAATGGTCCTCCATGAACTTCTTGATAGTCCACGAAGATGACGATCTTTCCAATAATATTTCACCACTGTAACATATTAGTCTTTCTCTATTTGTCTCATTGTGAAGCAGCAATAAAACTATACATATCTGTGCAAGTCAGGACAAGATAATACGATGCAATATATTCTTATTGGCAGAACTTGATAGTCACAGAACTAAATGCGTCTGCACTTCAAAATTTGGATGTCGATGATCTTTTAGATAGCCAACTTATTCACTTATAATTTCGGTATTTTCCAGTCAATTCAAAATGACACAATCTTAACCAGTGCTATAAAAATATTATTGGTTAAAATATTATTTTTTATCTTCATTTATTTGCTTTCCGGAGCTTTTATGTGAAATCAGCAATTTATGAATTATTTATCGTATCAAACACAACAAGACAACTCTATAAAGGCTGCTACTCAGTCATTGCCAAGCATTCCTACATGACATCAATGTTTCAGCTTCCAACGGACGATAGTCTGTCAGAAACCATCCGGTTTTAAACATACCCTTATCCATTTCGGCATACAAAAAGTTGTGGTAAGTGGTCTGCAAGTCAGCACTTGTTTTTGTTTCATGTTCAATAATATTAACCAGTCAAAGCTACGTCACTAAATCCAGTTTAGCGTTTGGCATCCAAACGTTCGATAGAACGTGTGGAGGGTGCCGTTCGAAAAGACCGGAACAGGTCGTTTGAACAGTGAAATGGCTTGTACAATCCAGTGCAATATTGGTAGTAGCATTGTGATCTGCACTGCGAGTATGAACTGTTGATCGTTATTACACGTTACCAGAGAGCAGAGCACATTTCAATAAAGTGAATCAATAGAATACAAATACCGGCTGTTTTTGTTGAATACAAATATACATACATAAATTCTTTATTCATTAGCGGGATACCAAGGCCTCAGTTGGTTTTCTCAACAATTTTGACGGACAAAGTGGTAACAAGGATCTGAACAGACTATCGATCAAACATTCAGCACAAAAATATGTGATAGGAATGCATTTACTAATGTCACTTGCAGAATTCCTTGGTGCAAACCACATGACTTGTACCAAGAATTGGATAGTTAACAGTTATAAAACGAATTCGTAAATTGTCTGTGTGCAAGCTCATCGTGAGTAGCTGGCAGAAGGGTTTCATATAAAGTTTGATTTTCACTATCGTTGTCGAAATAACTTTCGGAAAAATGCGAAGCTACTTCATTTTCACGGTTTTGGTTTTCTTGACGGTTTTTGCTGGTGAGTTTACTGACTTAGCAAGTTCACTATGTGTAATGGTTTTCCTATCCATGATAGTTTTAACCAATTCGGACACTATTGAAGAATGTGGCGCAGTTATGTCACATCCAACTGGAGAACTGGTCGTGCGTTCGTACAAAGAAAGTCCTCATTCAGGTTTCCAATGCACATGGATTATCCAGACTGACACAATGGAAAAGGTGACACTAGCCATACCGAGTTTTGATGTAAGTTGCAAGTTTGCTCTGCTTGACAATTTCGTGGCATAAAGCTGGAAGACTATTCACGAAACAAGTTCTTGATACACACTTAAACTGAAATAAAGTTTGGGTTTAAACTTAGTCAGTTTGTGCTATTGAGGACACAAGTCGCGCAGTAAATAACCACGAACATTCACAAGTTATTACCGCTGGTCCTAAAGTAATTATAGTTTCTAACGCCAAATGTAAGATTACTTTTCTGTCGTTAATTATGATACAGTTAATATATATATATATATTTTTTTAAATATCCGGTCATGCTTTAAGCTATACATGTATGTTCGTTCACTAGATTCAGACTTACTCCTCAGTCGATGTGTAATAATGCTGCCATATCGGGAAGTCAATCGCAATTTAAAATCCTGCGATTATTCAGAATGTAAAAGTGGACTGACACCATTCACTTCGCTGTTGATGGAAAACCAGCTACGGAGGACAAGCGCCAAAAAGTATTCTTCAACTAATCCGCAAGGAAGCGGTCAAAATATTTAGTAACAATGTTTTCATGAATCCACCTGTCAAATGTGATAGATCTGGTTGTGGTTGTCAGAGAAATAATAGCTCAGCAAAACTAGATACCATAGTGGACTCAATAACACGCAGCAGCCTTTTTCCAGGTCGCATATTTTAATGAAATATAGTTCACAAAATTAAATTAATTAAAAAAGCTCCACAGTCTGTCAAGTCCGATTTTTGATTCTCACATTGGCGGAAGAATAGCTGTTGACACCGATAAGCAACATATTTAAAGCACTTACTAGCTTTTTAAATTCAAACCACCGTACTGGTCTTGACAGCTTATTAAATTCGCTAACCAAAATGAACATTTGCTATTAGTTAATAAAATTCATTATCACTTCTTGTTTGCTCCGTCAAGTATACAACGGACAAATCTTTTCTGGCTCTCTGGACAACGAAACTTGATAAATTGAACCTTGTTGCGAAACTTCAAAAGGTCAAACAAACCACGGTCGAGTTTTTACCAGGCGAAAGTATCATAGGTAGCTTGTTTAGTTTGAAGAGAAGGAAATTTGAAGGACTTCACTTCAATTACACGAAAGGTAAGAACTTTGGATGGAAGCATCGTTTTCTCATTGTGATTCTGTTTCAACTGTGTACCTTTCGTAGTTCTGTCTGTTTGCCTTGACCAATCTCAAATATTATTTCAGTGCGTATTCAGATTTTTCTTCTGTGACAAGATTACTTATCCATCCCATGAGCTCATATCACCTTCCAAAAGTGGTAGTGTATCCAAGGCAAACTACTGAAGTTTTGATCACTGATGATTTATTGGTTTGAACTAATCACTTGCAATAAACAGGATTGATTTTTATTCGTTGGCGAGCTGAGGCGGGTGTTTATCCTGAAAATCAGATACATGAAAGTTATTTTGTCAGTTATCTCTTCTTTTATATAACAATATGTTGCTGAAAACTTATTCTACGGCCTTTCGAATTTGATGTTTGAGGAAGCTAACGCATTTGATTAGAAACGCCATGATGCCTGTTGACTGATTTCTGTGCTGGATGTTTCTTGCAGTGGTGGAACGCTAATCAGTCTGCCTTACATATTTTCCATGCAAAATGGGAAAATGGATCACGGTATTCCGTGCACAGTCACGTCCTTGACATGTACAGACACTGGGTAGACTACGAGACATTTTATAATTGAAACAGGTGAACTTGGTGGATCTAAACCTGAATTTGGGGATTCGGAGGAGATTGGGGAAAATTTTAAACGTTGCACCCTTCCTTTTTCATTTGATGGCCATGAATTTATCTTTATGGAAAAATATCGCAAATGACTTTTCCATAAACTACACATCTTTCAAACACCTGGCAGTATTACGAGGGAAATCAGCTTTTTGAAAAGGAAACGAATTATAATTTTTTTACGCTCATTTTACTTCGCCATGGTTCTAGTATCGAATCCTCGGCAGCGGAATAGATCAGACTGCATTATAATTTCCGTCAACAATTTTACGAAACAATGAAATCTGAACACATATTAATAAAACTTTAGATTTATCGTGTAGTGAGTACCAGATAGCATCCTGGTTGTCAATTAAACGGTGTTTCCTCAGAGTTGAGTACTTTAGTTAAATCCTATAATTTCGAAATACACGCAAAGGAATAGTTAGGAATTAATGTGGGAGATATTCATTGGAAATTATCAGACATTAACTCAGTGGATTATTGTTAACTTAATGTTGTTCATAATACAATATTCGATTTTAGTGAATGTCGTAAATTCGAATGAATTCGGTAAGTCAGACCGAAAGTATTTGCCTACCGTGAAATGTTTGATGCGCTCTAATGTTTGATGTAAGCAACTGATGCATAAGAAATCTGGCTTTTACAGACATATTGGGCTGGTTTAATTTCGACATTATTCGTTTCATTAATCGATCGGTCGTTTCACTCAGTGTGCGGTTTGTGTGAGGACCTGCAATCGATAGAAATTGGTCACGAGTCAGATAGAACACTAGTCAGTGTCAATCCACATACAATGATGAATCATTCAGAGAAAAATACACATTAAATCAGCTGGCCAGCAAGACGATAAAATAACCACTCCCTGTGTGTGTGTGAGCATGTGAAAATACGTGCATTGAAAGAGAACATACACCCAATCTCAGTATATACCTGCTGGCTTTATGTCACGGAACTCAACTCATGAAAATGCGTGTACAGAAGAAATTGGATTTTAAACAAATTGAGTGCGTAAGTAGCGCTTCATGTGTCCAAAAACCATATTACATTTCAATCATCTGATCTGTCTTCCATTCCATATTTGTTTCTCAGTTTAAGATAGAGACAAGCAATATACAGTAGAAAATTAGCTCACTGACCATACCAATTTCATGTAAGTGCTCCTTCCATGAATCATGTTCAGACGTGAATGAATTACGCGGGAGTTTGTTGATTGTGTTGGTAAAATTACCGCTACTGTCACTAGTGGTTGAACGCTTCAAGCGGAGCACTGACTCAGCATGTACTTTGTTATATTTCCACATGGCTTGTGATGCGTGATTCTTCCGATCGATCATTGATCACTTGGTATTTGAAGATAACCCAACTGTTGCCTTTGGGCATTAATAGTATTTGGTGATTGAGGAACATTCATCAGTTTCCTGAATAAGGCTAACAATAAATCGAATCGTACTTGTCAATATACTTTATACAACCCATTTCACGCAGTAGACTGACGATCTCAAACGAGTAAGAAGCTCAAGTTTTCAGTGAATCCTGGGAGTGAATAACTGAATGAACCCTCGGCTTGTGCGTGAAGATGATGTTTGAAGGACGCCTGGATTGTATTATCTCAACGCGAATTTACTAACATACCATCCCGGGATATTCAATAAATCTTCAGAAATTGAAAAATGCAGATACATTTCTGCAGAGCAGAAAATCAACATTTAATCAGAGCTTTTCTTTCATTCGCGTGCTATTGAGCTGAGATGGAAATATTTGTAATGACAAACAACTCTGGAAACCTGTTTCGTCTTGTTCGGGATTGTTTTTATATTATGTTTTAGGTTATGCGTAAACGATAAGTTCAACCAAATCATTGTGGTCTAATAACAAATATTTCTGCTAAGTATGATCGTACAAAATATGAGGTGTTAAAATATTAGGCATATGAGATTAGGGAAGGATTTGATTCATTTTTACGGTGTGCATGGATCAAATTAAACGAGGAACTGGAAAGCCAAGAAGCATTGCACAGCAGTTTCAACCTAACGTGGTTTCATCAGCGGGGCTAATAGATCGACCCAACTGGGATACAAATAACTCTGAATCCACCACTGTTAAAGCAGAATAAAATGGTCAGCGCCCTCCAGCTACATTGGGCCACCCCAACCTACTAGACAAACTGAACCGTGACCTCAATCACTCGATGACGCAACATGACGTGATACATAACACGTGAAAACAGATCATTGTAAATTCCCGGAATTAACCTTGGGCCCCTAACCAGATGGTTTGTGATTAAATTCCTGGTAGGGACACAAAATGTCCGCACTACTGGCTAGTCCCCAGCCGAACGAAACAACCAGTCAGGGCTCTTTGTCGATCAACACAGAGATTTCAGGTGAATATAAAAATATGAACCTCGTCCACAATCGACCGTGCATGTAATTCAGTGCTACCCGTGTCTCCAGCGGGTAAGTTTTATGGGTTTATTCGTGATTTCAAAGAGGGTTTACTGAGTTGCTGTTTTTCTCTGCTCTCAAGTGAATACTCCACTGTGAAACGTGTTGGTCCGGATCACAGCGGGTATTTTCAATATTAGAGTTGGATCCATACTGTTTTTCCCCTTTCAAGTTTGAAGATTGCAAAATAGTTCAACGGAAAACGGAGAATACAAACATGAATAACTTTCCTTTGGGAATGTTGCGTCTTGCGAAATATCACTGAACCTGGTTTTATAATGCGCATCCCAACGATTCCAGTAGAAAAACAGTTAGAAAACAGTGCGAGTCTTTATTGGTATCGCCAGCCCAAACGTGATCGCGGTTGAATAAGGAAGAAAACTTGTGGTACATATGGGGTTGCTTACTGTCTAGACATTTGTCCGGAATGGGGTTTACGTGGGCGGCAATAGAAGATGTGGTAGAAATCAGGTCACCGTATTCTGTACTTTTACTCTGACGCCTACGTATCCAGTACCACCAAGTAAAGGTCGATAAGTTCACACGGTGGCGACTGGTCCCAATCCATTTATGATTCATACCGTGATAATTCTCAGCAGAAGATAAGGCTTCTTCTGACAGAGAAATGCAAAGGAAAACAACCAGTTTACGTTGAATGGTGTTACTCCAGAGTTCAGTTTTCGCTTATAAACCTCCGTTGAATTCGCTCGTGTTTAGGTTTTAGAACTAGCCACAATAATCAACACATCAAAATTATGGGGTACGCACACACAGATGATTACTGTCCTATAAATCTGCGGAAGTGGTGAAAACCGATATGCAAAAGTGAAATGAACTCCCGGTTTCTGAATGAGTAAATCAGGAACAATAAACGATTTGCCTCATGCACACAAATATAAATATCCCCCCGCTGAATACAATACCCATCTTCGCCAAGAGACCTGCATTCTGACAACTGATGGATCGTTGACTCTTTCCTCAACCACATCTACCTAACTAATCGGAATAAATATTTTTATGCAGTTCATGTACTGAAATGCCAATATTACGAATTTTCCGCGAAACTGCTCCCCTCATTCCAGACGCTGAAAAGAAACTGCTTCCACCAATACTATTTTTTCCGTTTATACCGATGTTTTATCATAAAACAATGCAATGGTATGTTGCTAAGCGGCACAATATTTCATAACATGTCATGTAATACGTTACAAGAACAAGAGGTACCAAAGTAATCCGGCTGCTTACAAATAAGGTCAGCAAAGAAGAGGCGTGGGTATTCCGGTTCAGTAAACGGATTGGAATTTAGTGCTCACTGTATCAAAAGAGCCGGAGGACGAATGTGACGCGGGTACCGTTGAAGATTGTATTTTACTTTCTCTTCATGTCGTTCATTGATATAATANATATGATTGTATTGAACAGATACTGAAAACAGGTCATCCGGCACCATTCATGAGATGGAAACGGTAAAACCCATCAGTGTATTCAATCGACTTACTAGTGTTTACTGAATCCAATAGGCGAAGCTTTTCCCTTAGAAGCACAGAAGTTAGTATTGTTCATGGTAAAATAATGTCCTGATACATGGCTACAATCAACGTCGCAATTTGTTAAGTAAAACCTGAGCTCGTCACTGTATTTTAGAATGCAAAGACACGTTGCTCCTAAAGTCGGTGGTTTGGTGTTAAGATCTCGCTATAAAGTCCTTTTTCTCCCTGGATGTTTTGTCTAAATTAACTACCTTGTAATAGGTCCTTCTTATAAACTGAAGACAAGACATTTTAATTCGATCGAATAAAAGTTTAAATAGTTTATTAGTGCTATTATCAGGGGCAGTAAATTTATTTATTTATTAGAAAAATGATTAACTACGCACAAAGCAGGAACGTCTGCATAGCTCTTCGAGAATATGTTCAACTCTAGGTTCCAACGGGGAAAACAGTACTATGTACCGTATATGGGTAAGGTAAATTAAAACTATTAGCTTTTAATTTTTGGTGCGTTGATACCGTTTCGGACTGATGTGTAGACTCCTGAATCAATGCACAGTTAGTATTGAGTATCGTAATTTAGGCAGAAACTCCCGTGCAATTCGCACTGTCAAAACATTTATTCAAACCTGGTGCACATGTGTCAACTAAATGATCTGGTCGTTTTCGTTCCCATCTCACTTTACTTAAAATTCTATCTTCATAAAAAAGTAATAAGTAGCCTAAAAGTTACCTAACTACTTTTCAATACTTACTTCCCCCTCCCCTTCTATAGTCCCCAATCAAGCTGCAACCGAAAAATCAGCTTGCAGTTCTTACTTGATGGCAGAGCGAGGAAACATAGATCCACCTGGTTCTGGAGATCAAAGCTCAGCAACGCAAACCTGCCTGTGGATTATCAAAGCAAATTCCAGAGAACAGGTTCAAGTGAACATCCATATGCTACAAGTGGGTAGTGTATCCCAGTAAACAACAGCTTTTTTAACTACACAATCAGGCTTTTCAATAAAGCGTGTATTAGTTTGCTAAGTTTGTGTTACTTGTGTTCTCTACTATGCGTTTGTTTTGCGTATCCATCATGTCACTCTCTCTTAATGATTCTCACTCCTAATAGAAACATACTGTATGGCGATTCCTACTGCTTGACTTCGCACACAACATTCATAAGCAGAACGCGTCTTCCAAAGACGTTGAAACAAACTCAATTCCACTCGATACGTGTAAGGTCTTTACATAGTTGTATAGGAATCTAGCGGCGAAGGAAGGCATATATGAGTGTATAAAACAAAATTTAGTGAAGTCCATCATGTGTAGCAACCGTATCGTTAGTTGTTCATTTATAACAAACTAACCACTTCCTTTCGCGTAGATGATGTGCTCACTGGACTTACAACCTTAATGTCCAGATTAGACTGCCAACAGATTCGCTATATGAACTATTCAAATGAGTTTCAGAATAGCCGTGGAGTTGTCAAATGCTTTTTTCCGAGTTCGCTGTGGAAATGTGAAATCACATTCGTTTGCAAAACCATATTTGTTGATTTACTCAAAAATAACGTTCGTTCATGATGGTAAATGAAACTGTTTTCTGTCCTTTTAGCCTGCACTAACTGATGGAGCGCAGATGAACATTTGGTCCTGGAAACAGCAGTCACTAAAATTCGAAGCTATTGTAGTTCCGAATCGCCATAATTATGAATTTGGATCAGGGGAAAGTATATTATTGTTTCTCTCGCGAAATGACCAACCATCGAAATGGNNGTTACGTTATGAACTCTAATACTACTCCTAATAAAATTATTGGGAGACCAACGGTTTACCGTTGAATAAGCCGTTTCGTTTGACTGCAATCATCTAATTGATAATAGCATGCATCACCCATGGAACAACAGTCGTATCTCTCAAAACTCTCCTTTTGGGTAGCTCAAATGAAAACATTTCCGCATTATTATCGTCATAGGTCCCCATTTTTGATTGCTACCGAAGGATGCTCACCAACACAGTTTCAACAGTGCAGCAAATAAGTCAAATTAGGCAACTCGTACTGAAAACGCCAACCTAAGTTTGCAATGTGATCATGGAGGCTTTTGGAATGTTCCATCTACTTTTACTTCGCTTCTTATCTCTCACAAAGAATCATGCTTTCGTTGGAGCGGATGAATTGTTAGGTTTTCTCTTTGAGTCG
>UZAN01039673.1:40765-57620 GCA_900618425.1 Echinostoma caproni
TTTCACGACAGATTAAAGTGAACTAAGAATGGCTAGCGCCAACAGAGGGAATGGGCTAAACCTTTTATTTTCAGTGATTTGATAAACGTCACCTTACAACCACTCTACCACACTGTTAAGAAACAATGGTGCTGGTACGATCTCAATGTCAGACGTATAACTAAGCTGACAAAGATACTGATTTTTCTTCAAAGAAATAATTGAAAGTGTCATCATGCTGGACGACAGGTGCCTAAATGATTTGGTATACAGCTCGAAGGAAATACTAACGGAAGGGAGAAACAACATGAGTTTTACCGAAAAAATTAAACTCCTAATATCACAGTATCATTCTGAGTTGTTGGTACGCAAATAAAAAAGGGATGAGTTATTTTTATGAGAAAAATCTTTAAAATTTGTTTTGTTCCTCGCGAATCCACGGACACAGGGTCGGCTTCCATGCCAACGTTTTGCGTTTTGAATCTCGGAGTAGACACAAAATAATTATGCAAGTGGGGCTGGCATACATCTCACAGACAATTATCAAAACTAGGTAAATTAAATGTTGAGATTCGAAAACACTAACTCCGAGGCGATACGTTGATGACCAAGACAGATTAAACGCCGTCTATTCTTTTGAGTAAAAGTCTTGACCAAATAAATTGTTTTTCCCCTTGTTTGACCTACTTTGACCTACTTACATATTGACGATACACGCACGAGCAATTCGGTTTTATTTCAGATAGAAAACTAGATGAAAGTGTTTGTAGGAAATACCACACAACGTATGCTTCGCAGTTCAGCGCACTTCCAAGCCAGGCTACGTGAAAGAAAGCCTGTACTGCGAAAGTCATGTTTGTAAACGTTCAGGATCATTTTGTTTTCAAAGACGAATCCATGGCCAATACCACACACGACATAGCCATCCCCCATACCCCCTCTAATGACCCGAACCAGCCCGCACGTTTGAGGGACAAAGTGTGAGCAACAACCGGTCATGGAACTGGAATGTTGATTATATCTTTTCCAAATTGTCATGATTTCCCCACTTCGAAAACCTATCGTATCAGTCAGCTACATGCTAACTGGTGGATTCCATATGCCTCAGTAAGTTGTATGGGTAATTCGAATGTGAAAAGATCAGTGCTATCGGTGTGGCCTCGTAGCTCAGCTGGTAGAGCGTGCGCGTACCTAGTGTAGGCGGTGTTCACGCGTGGCTTCGAATTCCATCGAGACTACTGAACTTTTCACAATCGCTATACAAACGTCCAATCTGCCAATCAACAATTTGAACAGTTTGATATGAATTGTGAGGCATGAGCCTGTAGAAGAATAACCGCAAGCGAGCTTGTTCGCTATTTTGTATATAAAATGTGATAAAACTCGTGTTTAAAGTTGGTTTGTATTTTTTTGTATTAATGCTAATATCTTTCACTATTCTTGTTTACCAACCAATAAAGCAAACCACATTCATGATACTCCGGCAATGTTAGATGGTAAGATTTATTCATTTTATTTCATTCATTTTATCAAATGACAGAGGCAATTTTATTGTTCACACGTACAATATATATAACAGGATACAACAGTAACTGTTGAATCTGTCTGCCTCCCTCCACACATCCCACCCCAACAGTCTGTCTAATCACCTCTCCCACAAGTGTCATTTTCTTGACCCGTACGTATTCTCGATCATCAGACATGCACTTTTCGTCCGTTCCATTTCTTCATTCGCCGACCACACTCGGTCCCCCCCCCNGTCTCTCGTGACCGTTGTCCCTGACCTTGATATGGTCTGACTCACCCTGCCCTATTACTATCGTATGGAGTTGCCTAATCTTATTCGGATTGGTCCTCTGCCTCACCCATGTGTTACCCTATCCCATGTGCGCTTTGACGTTAATTCACTTATCGCCTGTTCGTTTGACGGAGTGGTGAACTCCCTCGTTTGCATTTTGGTTCTCGATTGGCGTTGTTTATTTCGCTGGTTCAGGCATACCCCCTGGGAACGCCACGATTTGAGGTGTGTTGTTTATGTAATTGTAACGCTTAATATTTACAGTACCGCATACTTATTCGCTATTCCTAGAGCCGAATAAACCTCTAGAACACTGGGATTTGGCTTCTGAGGTTGCGCGTTACTCAACGCTGGCCTGGATAGTTATTTGGATTTAACAGTAACACTCAGACTGATAAATCAAGGATCATCCGTCAGACTGCTCGTGTCCACCTCATCCCCATCGGCACAAGGCGAACAGAGATCAGCCAATCAGGCAACGCCAAGTCTCTACGTCACTCAACGACCTATATCAGCAAAGAGACACTAGGACGCGCTCACCTTGTTACTTACTGTATTGAGAATGTCACTTTGATTGGTGATGAAACGTTTGCAATACAATTAGCAAGCTCGACGAACAGCTGAACGTCAAATATTTGGGTTCTCTTTGCAACACCGCCTGTGATTACATGATACATAAATAGGTCTTACTTGACTAGCAGATACCTCTTTGCAAGTGTTAGGTTAAATAGATTGCAGCTTAATGAGATAAGCAGAAACTCGGAAGGAATGATTGCACAGTATAGAATCTGTCATGGAATTATTTGGATTCATCCTAATGGCCAAAAACTTCAAAATTTTGATTTTCTTTGTTAATCTATAGATGAAACATTATCTTGTTTTTACTTTGTACTATGAAAGATGGATCGCAAAACGAATTCTTCTAAATCTTCTGTGATTGGTTTTCATTAATCCCGTTTTAAAGGAGGCACGTTCTATGAAGAGTTATATGGAAGAATATACTCTGTCAATTCGGACGTTTTGCACACTCCAATTATCAATGGTCATTCAGCATTCTCAACATATATGTGGATAATAACAGTGCAGCCCAAAGAAGAGATCAGCTTTGAAGTTATTCATAGCAGGGTAAGCAATGCGTCAAGGAATGAAACTGATTTATCTTCGTGAAATATCTCTTTCCTGTTCACGTTCAAGCTTGCAATGTTTTAGGAGGGAGAGGTCACAGAAATGACGATTTGGGCAATGGACAACAATCAACTGCAGTTGGTAGAGAAGTTCAGATTGATATTCGACGAGCGCAACTATTTTACCGTCAATCGGACCATAGCGGTTATCTTTCAGTCCTACAAAAGCTCGAAAAATGTCATGCTGAAGTACAGAAAGAGTAAGCTCATGGTTTGATTGTTCAAAGTAGTCAACTATCTGATGTTTTTCTTTTATGGTATTTTGCATAAAATGATATAAGAAACATATTTAAACGAACCCCAACGTCTGATAGGTTTGTTCGTATTTCATGGTTGTTTTATAGGACAGGATTAATAAAAAAGAGCATAATTTCCGGTTCAAAAACCAAAAACGTTCAAAGATCAGAACCTATGTCTTCAAAATATTTTAGATACCTATGTGGAGCATAATTCATGCATCAATGAATACTATTGATTATTCAAGAATTCAACTAGCAAGAGTCCCACACAGGTGGCAGCAAATGCCATAAAGTGAATAGAATGACCAAATTAGGTCATTTGAGGGCCTTGATGGATTTGGGGAGATTGGATGACAAAGTTCTTTGTCTGTAGAATGAGCGAAACGCAGATGAAACGTTTGGGAGGCACGATACCACTGTTTCGATATGGTTGGTTTCTCGTTGCACTCTATTGACATTACTGATCATTGTAGGCGGAACATCACAGGTAAGACGCATATGTACTTGGCACTTGACCACCGAGTAAAGAGCCATGCTACCCGCAAATGATGTGTCGCATAGATCTGAGTTAAGAGGCTATTATATGAGTATACTAAAAAGCAGCTTCAATAATGAGTAGAAAGTATTCCAATATTAGGCAGTTCCCTGAAGTACATCATCCACAAGGTCTGATCGCTTTCAATTTTCAATATCCTGTTTTTGGCTGTTCTCGAATTGTGGGGCGATGCCGACTTATTCCTCGGTTACAATTCTCATGATATACAACCCATTTTACAGTGAATCATGGAAATTTATTGTATTATCTAACAGAACTGTTAATCCCACGAAGACAACTACCGACTACTCGTTCGGTCCAAGTGTTTTGGGATTTGGACTAAAACCTGGCAAAACTCCATTGGGATCAGGTGTGCAAAGAAAGAGAGTTTACGGCTTAAGTAAGTAGGACAGTGAAATCACTGAAAAATGCCGAAAGCGAACTCATTGCGCTCTGTTTTTCTGAAAAATCAAAATGCTCTGTCTCCAGTAATAATATAGGATTTTTTAAGACTAAAATTTGGCGGCCTCACTCGATGGGGATAAATTCAGAATTTATGGAAGGCTAACTTATCATAAAATTTTAACAAACGGAAGAGATTAATTTCCTACCAATATCATTCGTCAGGCCTAATTTTTAGGCAGATTCCGATTGCTGCTGGGGTGATGATAGGACACAGGTCAACAATTCCATTAGGGGATTCCAAACACCAAAATGTACTGTAAAGAGAACCACAAGCGAGAGTAAAACGATTGGGAATCCGGTACACTATTCACAAATCCTGCCAACGAATCAAACTGAGTCGGACTAATTCAAAAAAAACCACATCATATGCTAACAGTGCAGGATCGCTCAGACCCTCTCCTCCACATCAAAGGTTGCATTCAGCGTGATCACCTTTCTACACCTCTCGATACACTCCCTTACCTACTACTCAATGCGTATCATCTAGGCCCAAATTTAAATTCAAATTTTTATTATGAGTAAATTACAAAGCTGAATACTTATTGAATCCTCATCAGGATCTGTACACAGTGGGTTCCGT
Organism: Echinostoma caproni; assembly: GCA_900618425.1. NCBI lineage: Eukaryota > Metazoa > Platyhelminthes > Trematoda > Plagiorchiida > Echinostomatidae > Echinostoma > Echinostoma caproni. The sequence goes on from UZAN01039673.1 coordinate 45,546, forward strand.
TGGTGATATAATTAAACAGCAAATTATAACATTCACTCACAGGTGCTGAAAAGGTAGGTTTCAATGTTTCATCGAGCCGTGACTTGAATCAATCGGTGGTTGGTGCGCAAACAACTTGAGGTGGAAGAGAGTTCCAAGTATTACACACTCTGTGACTAAAAGAATGACGCCTGCAGCCTAGCCGACTCTTTTGGAGCAAAAGTTTAAGCGGATGTCCTCTGAGGTCGCCAATCCCGGATAGTGTTAGTAGAGTATTACAAGGGTGGTTAGATTGACGTAATATTTGATTTACGGGGATCATGTTCCCCCGTATTTAACGGTATTCAGACGAATAGGGTCCGAAAATATGCGATCTTTCACCGCAGATTTTGATTCTAACCCTTTGACCGTTTTGGTTGCTGCTCTTTGCGGACGTTCGAGTGCTTTTTAGTCGCGAATTAGCGATGACTTCTAATCCCATATCCTGCACGAGCGTTTTCTTCAAAAACTCGTGTTGGGCCGGCGAAAGAATGTTGTACTTCTCGAAATGCTCTATCAGACAATCAAAAATAATCGATTCCATTAATTTTGACAGAACAGGAAGAAAGATAACTGGACGGTAGTTCGCAGGATCACTTCTGAAGCCACCCTTGTAAATAGGTTAAATGATACCGAGTTTCCAGGACTGAAGAATCTTCGTCTTGTGGAACATATTTGGTATAAATGAGCGACTACACCAGATATGTGAGGTGTCAAGGATTTCAGGGTGTGCCGGTGGATGTTGTCTTCCCCTGTAAATAAATTCCTACACCGGGCTAATAATTTGGCTTTCACTGTTTCAGATTTCAGGCTGACGGTGTATGGAACATTTGGAAGAAGATATGGAAGCTGTAATCCAACTTTTTCGTCTGCAGCGAACGCCTTATAGAACCGAATATTTAGGAATTCGGCTGCCTCAGAAGTAGTATTGGAAACGCATCCTGCATACCTTAGTGCCGGTATTCAGTATTTTACTTTTCAGGCAGCATTGATATGCTCATATAGGAGCTTTGGATTGGAAATACATTTATGTTACTCTAGCACTAATTTTACACAAAGGTTTCTCAACATGACACAGTTATCCCAAGTGTCGGCTGTTGGACATCTTTTAAACTCTCTCCTGGAGAAATTCCTCTGTGACGTCCATTTCTTGGTTCGACTGCGGATAGGTGATAATCGTGTAGGCGACGTACCGATAGGCTTGGTTTTTGTTTCGGCCCTTATGCATTCCGTTAGGCTATCAATGAATCTTTCCCAGGACTCCGGTAGATCTAGCTGCTCTTCTGGTTGAGTCCATTGCTTGGAAGCAGCAAGGTTCAGCAATTCTATGTAGTCAGTGACTTTGTGTGTGTTAGGTTCCAGGCATATTTCTATTGAGTCGTGGTAAATGTAATCGAAAAACAGAACTGCATGGTTACTTCGCCTTAATGGAGACGTTATTTGGACCCATTTAACAATAAGCTCCTCACTTTTCAATACCAAGTCAATGTTGATGACTGGTGGCCTGTTCCAAACTTGGTGGGATTCTTTACTTGATTATACATGGGATGTGAGTCTAGAAAACCGTGATAAATTTCGCTCGAATGGTTGAAGATGGGTCTGGCTTTTTATAAAATTGGGGTAATGAACGTCTTCCCTCACGAAAATGTCAGTGAACTTTACTGAGAGAGCATATTTCATATTCTGCAACAGTGCTTCTTTATCTAAGTCTGAGAATGCAGGAGAGCGGTAGATTACACTGATCAGCCAGTTGCTGCCTCATTGTGCTCCAAAGTGTGTCGGGGCTGCATCGAAGAGATCAATTGGGTCACATTGAAGGTTGCTGCTAAAACATAGCAGAACATAGCCAACCCGTGTAGAACGATCACGTCTCCGCGGCGACGTCCCGGGTAGGTGTAATTCAAAGTCCAGAATATTGGCCGTCAACCAAGTTTCCGTAATAGCAACAAGATCCCACTGACCAGTTTGCAAGTGCAGTTACACCTCGGGGAATTCGCTAAGGAAGCATTATGCGTTCGTGTAAAAACAAGCTGGGGAATGTCGGTTTAGGAATTCGCTGAGTTTCGACCAATCTGCAGTCGGCTAGCAGTCGTTTTTGGGGGAATCGTTTCTCTTGTTGTGGGCTCGCGAAGAAGGAGAGGGCAGCGTAGTTTGGCTTGGAAGAGGCAGTGTGTTAGTCCCATTTTCCAACTGCGGACACCGTTTCACTTCACTGGTCAAAAGTGTTTGTGCAAGTGAAGCCCGAATCGTTAGCTTTTCGTGGCAGAGATGCTTTCCCACCAAAGTGAGAGACAAAACTAGACCCTATTGCCGGATCGATGGCAGTTCATCTACTGAAATCGAGAAAATTGCGTCATCTATGCGTGCTTCACTCCACTATTCATCAAACAAAATTTCACTGAGCACAACACTTCCGAACGAGATCGCACAGCATTTGTCTACCTGATGGCAGCTGACTTCAAGAATGCATAATACGTCAGGTCAACCAGATATAACAATTAATCACATTTCCCGTGTGCGTAAGTTTGAATAAATGCAAAATAACAGTCATAAATAATTTCACAGGACATTGTAAGATTTCGATCACGTTACGTATTGATAAAATATTCCAGAAAACGAACCGATCTAAAAAGTAGTTAGTTATGCATAGTTGAACCGATTCACAGACTTCTTCAGGTTTGATTATTGTTTCTTTCTATGTTATAGACTCTGAAAATTTCTACCGTCAAAGTTCTTTTGGAGATGTAAAAAACCGTAAGTTTCCTGCTTTACCATTCACGATACTGCTAAAATAAATGGTATGTCAGAAGAATAATGACGAAGATAACAACACAATACTATGTTCTATCCATCAAAGAGAGATATACATTGACAGAAAAAACTCTGATCGCCAACATGTGTCCGTCCTAGGAAAAGTACCTCAAACTCATGACGAAACTTTAGAAACGGGTACTAAATGCAAGATAGTTAAAGCAAGTACTTGATAAGATGGTGACTTACCTCGTTGAATCTGGTTGGATTGAAGCATACATACCGTCAATTTGTAGTTCCAGTGGCAATTATCTTAAAATTTGAAATTCGCCATTCAAATTTATTTGCTTTTGTTGCTCTAGTTAATAAATTTCAAGTAAAAGCTTCTCATTTAATTAAATTTATCCATGTAACGTTAGTTTATGAGAAATTACAAACCCAGTTATCCGTATGCCGTTCCATGGGTCCAAAAGCAATGCGCACTGCCGGTGATCATCAGCAAAGTAGAGTCTGTAAACCGTCTAAACATCTTTCCGGGAACAGAAATAACCACATTTTTACAAGTATCAATCGAAACTACGGAATTATGGGAAGCGGGAACCTAAATCTGGCGTTCTAGTCCATGTAGTCCCTGGTCCTTACACACGTTCGTGCATCTGTTTGCGAGCTACATGGCAGATGACTATTTCGGACATAGCCACATCTATGCCCCGATATTTGGACCTGCATTGTTGTTTATCTGCCATCGTGAATTTGACTTTTTATTTAACTTTATGTACTAAAAGAATAGCTGAGAATGGTTAAAACGGTTCCAAACCCTCTTCGAACGAAGATTCAAGCAACTCTTAAGCATACTGGATTGATACAAATCATCAGTTACGCCCCTTTTGGGTCACTGGGTACCCCTAGACTGTTTAAACCGTCATCCTTAGGGCGGAATCGTAGTTGTGCAATACTGGAATACAGCTGTGTAACCAGGTGACTTTACTCGTGTTTTTCTTTTGTTTCCTCATGTTACTGCAGGTGTACATCTATTCTTGTGGCTATTTATCTTTCATCAATCATTTAGTTATCCACTTTTCCTGCAAGTATTTCATGACACTTTTGGTTTCCAGTTTCCGGGGCAAAACTAAAATATTGTGGTGGTCTCATATTGGATAAACAGGGGAAAATCTTGAACCCATCATACCAAGCCTATGGTCATCATATGGTTACATGCTTGTCACTGATAAAAGCAGAGGAGAACGAAAGAATCAGTCTATGGTTTGACACCCTTAAAGTAAGTAAGCATTATATCTGAACATTTATTTGATGTCCTCATAACACTACTTATAAAACTTTACACAAATCAAGGTGATGATATAATGAAAGAATATTCACTGAAGAAGAAATCAGTGAATGTGTAATTTGACAATACATGCGTTAGTTATCTTCCGATTTCGAGAGGCAACCCTTACTGAACTAGATTGATGTTAACTGATTAATGATTTTCATATCTGGCACTGATTTTGCTCAAATTATGATAGAGATTAATTGCGTTTCCTCACGATTCAATCAAAACTCCTTTTCAATTTGTGCTTTGGCCCGTACCATTCATTGAATGCGTCAGTCACAATGACTGAGGTACTTGATACAGTAAAACATGTTTTGCTAATTATACCAGAAAGACAAATGTGTAGCTAATGGAATACGGAAAAATTATGACAGTAGTTAATATATGAATAGAGAAAATACAAAATACCCGAAGAGGAAAACAAGTTCCATAACTACCCCAAATATCTAGATTGGAAACTTTTTATAAATCTTGCATGCAAATAAAAAGCTATTCAATTTTTCATAATACTAACATAAATCTTCCGTCTGCCAAACAAATTGTGAACAATTAATCATGCTTTAGAAATTAATTGGGCGGACTCCGATGGTTAACACAAACGGGTTGAAAGTTAAGGAGGAACGTGAAGAGATTCGTTGATGGGGCATTCATCATTTATGCTCTTCACCATCAAGTATATGTCTACGAATAACCCGCAACGGCTCATTTTGGGTTCAAAATCGCCGTATCACTGAGTACCATGGAAGACGCCTGATACGCAAGCATGTTGAAGCTACATGCACCCGGATGTCTGAAGTAGCGTAAAATCTGTGTTGTCAAATCCCAGCCAACGTACCGAGTTTAAATGAGCAAAATAGCAAAACAAGTATTTTCCAGGTCGCAAGAGCGGAATATTTCGATTGCATCATAAGTGAGGGGCTAGGTTTTGGAATTATTATTCGTTGGTTTGATAACATTAGCAAAAGGAGCACTAAAAGTAAATTGTGCATGTATTTATACCATGGTTGAACACTCCACTGTATGGATTTTATTCAGCTTTCTTTCGGGGTCAAATCCCAGTATTACCTAAGAAATGTAAGGATATTTACAAATCGGCATCTACAATGAGTGATAAGTAAGACACAATTGTTGCCTGTTGTCTAATTGATCCACATATGGATTATGTAGAACAGAGGACTGAAATGTGATGAACATTTATTGCTGTGATTTACGTAAATAAAAGATACAAGAAAATCATCAAAATTGAACGAAGAGCAGAATGCAATTTTCTTTAAGATAGGGCAATCCAAAAGGTAAAAATTAACCATCATAATTAATTAAGATCAAGTCCACGAATGTCATCTAGTCTTTATTATTTGATAGTGTGAAAAACCGCATTGTATGACATCAAATTTCATGAAGAATTCGAGGACATCTACAGTCCGAGTAAGAAGTGAGAACCACTCTCCCCTAGCACAGTCGCATTTTTTCATGTGAATAGACCAAGACCTAGAATTCCCATAATTTACCAATCTTGATTTTCCTAAATGGTACTCAGAGGGGTTCCATTCGCATGCGTGAGTCATATTCCACTCCTGCACTTCAGTTATTTCTATTCACCGTTAGAAAAAGAGACAGATATTTGTTTTCACCTTTGTGTCCTGTTTGGATTGATTGTGAGGGATTGTCAAATGATACTCGTATGCCAATCACCGGGGCTTCGTTGGTTTGAATACTGATAGCGGTGGAATAGCTAAGATCCACTGTTGTGAAACAGGTACATGTCACTGTCTCAACGGTAATAGCCAACCTATTATTACATGATTGGGACTAGAATGAAGGAGGCTCAGACAGCTTTGGAATAATGAGGTCGATTGTACTTCACCTAAAAGACAAACTTTAAATGCATTCAGGTTGTTGAGTTGATCATCGCTCGCAAAATAGATGTTGGTCAATCATCTGCTGTCCGATCAGGGGAGGATACCATTAGTTACAAGACTCTCTGCTGTCTGATTTTAAATTTCACTATTATTTGGAACTGTATTGATTGCGGTTCAGAGTGATAAGTTAAGTTTGTGAGATTCGACCCATTGGAGTATGATCTTCGTTTCTTTTTTTCTGACCAGCGGCTTTTTTGTTTGAGTAAGAGCTATTTCAGCACCAGAAGGATACATATATTGTGAATGATCAATCCCCTTAGCTGGAAGTGAGAGAATAATATAGCATGATCAATGTACACAACAACTGACCCAATAATTGCTTCCGTACGTCCAGGCACCGATGATTATACCAATAAAAACGAATCATATTATTCACCGATAATTGACTTGATGTTTATTTCGCCAAGTTGCGTTCCAATGGACGGGACCAAGTGACAATCTGGACAATTGACAAAAGAGCTCTACGACCATACGGTGTATACACAACTCTGTCGGAAAAACTTCATCACTTTCCTACTGGACAAAGCGTTTTTGTTGTGTTTCACACAGATGGAATGATTGAATCGCTGGAAATGGTGATCGAGTTCAAAAAAGGTGAGTATTAATGTTGTACAATCAAACAAATGAAAACGTTGTGATTGGATTGATGTCTGGGGAACAAGTATGTTTGAGGAACAAATATTACAGAATGACAGCCAGTGGCTCAATTAAAGGTCATTAATTGAAGTCAGAGGGAAGAGGATTTGTGTGCGTTAGTGTGTAGAAGCGTTTACTGCATCAGTTGATGAGACCTTCCTCTAGTTGGGTCAGGGGACAGATCTTGTTCTGTTTTGGTTTTCACACTGAGTCAAGGGAACTAAAGCACTTGAAGCAGTCGTTTTGGAGCACCCAGAGTTGTGCAAAGCAAGCGAATGGCGATCGCCTCGGTCATGGCCAGTGACCAAACTTGGGCCGTTTTTGATCGATTGAGTAGGATGCGTTAACCAATATCGAAAGCTTTCTCTGGTTCGATCTTGTGTTCGGTCTCTACGAGATGACCCTAGATAGCACCTGAGATCCAGCCGGTTTTTCCTTGACTTAACAATCGCCGATAGTGCTCATCAACGCGTTCAGCCTAACGTATTACCGTACGACCTATGCAACATGTGCTACAGGTGCACTTAAAGAAATCAATGAACACGGATGAGGTCATTTTCGGCATTTTGTCTTTTACTTGCATTCCTATCACCGGTGATGTGGAGAACACCGCTCTAAGCGTCACGTACAAGCACATGCTCTTCCCTCCGACTCCGATTAATGACCTTAAATTGAGCCAATGGTTGTCATTCTGTTAGTATTTTTCACTGTATGATATGTGAGAGCATGACTTTGAATATCTGAAAACAATTTTTCGTTCACCGACCCTATTTCTCAATGCAATCATGAGAATATTCAAACTGTTTAGATGTTAATTTGCATCTCAGTTACCTCTTATTCCCACATGCTTCAACCCCTAGGAATCCATGTGAGCTTGACACTAAATCTCGCCTATGATATTTTATTAAAAAACAACGTTGAAATAACTGAGTTTCGTTTATTTGGAACGGTCATCTTAGCGAAATCCACATTATTTTCAGTATTAGTATGCCTGATGAGTAGCAGATATAGAATAACTGTTAGTATGGCTTCGGAAGTTTTTCCTAACATTATTTATTGTTGCATCTTACATTTTATTGATATGTGTGGACTATTCTTAAATAGGTTTGACGCTGCCTGTTATCTGCTTTGAAATTCGCAAAACATGTCTACGGAGCTTGGATATATATATATTGATATTCGCTGTTACGATTGCTTTGTTTCAGATACGGTCAACCAGAAATTCGGGGAATTCCTCAGAAACAATCTAGATGTTGATTTGAGTGCCTTGCAGTTACCACAATTTCCCATAGATCAGCAAGATTTGATCGGAAAATCTTCAGACCCTTCGGTAAATGGTACGCTTCAAATGTTATCTTCTACGAGTACAATTTTGGAATCAACACGGTTATTGCATTTTGGAAGATTTTCAGATCTATTGGAGATAGGCGTGACAAAATAGGCTCATCAACAACCTCTCAGGTGGCATAGATTGTCGAAGTACTGTGTTAAGCGTTCATGAAATGGCAAAGGCATGACAACGCATGGAAGTCAATGTATTTTCTTATTATTAAGTGTCAAACACAAAGCAGCAGGATAATTCTGCGACGTAGGACACATCAAAATTGAAAGATGTGAGAAGACATGTAACTGACTCATTTGCGGTGGATTGTGTTTCTCTTCTACTAGTTGTTCGATAATCTATGGCAGACATTTAGGGTGAGACCATACAGATCATGTGGTGGTTCAAGGATGCACGAGCAGTGATTGGAAGACAACATGAAATCATAAACAAACGATTTGAGGACAGCGACAATAACGGTTTTGTGGAGGAGAAAACGTGTTTTAAAAACAGGAGTTCCGATGAACCTTTATGGAAGACAATGGCGTAAAACTCAGAGTAGCTGTCTCCACCAGATAGTCAAAGACGGTCTGGTCAGTAAATTTTAAAACAGGAATTCTTAAATCAGTGAAAACATCGATATGGATGCAATCTTTCAAACACCGAACCTGATTACAATGAACTCGTGTTTCTCAACACCAGAGATATTGAGTCATGTGACTTGTTAAAAATAATGATCAAATGCATCAATTGTAAGCGCATTCGATAATACTCGAAGTGAAGAGCTCTGGAAACCTAAGTAGTATGTGATAACCTTCACAATAATCCTCTGTCCAACTCGGATCAAAACCACATTTGAATCGTCACAGAAGGACCAATGTGAGTGTCATGTGCAAAACCAGTCAACACGAGACTGGACTTATTTTTGGGGTCCGAAAATCTAGTGAAAGGTTTATATCAACATTGTCCCCCCCCCCTAAAGTATATAAATGTGATGATTTATCCCTTTCTCCATCAGTCTGCTTCCGGTTATCTGCTGGAGCAGAATCCGTTTTCCTGCTCGCTAGTGCATAATTGTAATGGCCCACTAGAACACTTTATTTTTTCATAAGATGATCAGTTTGCTGCAATTCAATTACATCCCGAGGTTTCATGTCTTAAGTAACGTGAGTGCTGATACCGGATAACGGATTCCTAGAGAATACCAATGGACACTAATTAATTTCGAAAAGTAAAAACATGTCGGTGTTATTGAAAGTAACTTCAAATAATATCATTATATATCGTTATCCCTCTTTACATACAATTATCCCCATTCGCGAATTGCTTGTTCATATCACATTATCCTCGCACCATCCGCTACCAGCTGAGTTCATTCCTCAAGTATCTTGTTGTTGTTGGCAAAGCCGTGTTCCTGAATACCGATTATAAGTTCGTCTTGCACTAAAAAAATTAAAAAAATTGGGGTTATAAACGAGCATTTAATAATGTGATATTTATCCATCACGGATGAAAAATAAATCCACCCACCTACAGTCTACAGTCTATCAATCCGATCAATAGTAAAAAAAGAATACAGAATGTTTAATTTAAGGTGTCACAACAAATGCTTGTGGTACAATATAAAGCTTTCTCAAGGAACAGAAGGTAATGAGTCTCATCTCATTTGAGGTCGATATTATAAGACTATCTGAGACTTTACAGCAGTCTTGCATAACCGTATCAAACTGATGAATCCTTAAAAGTCATTCAGAAAAATATTACGGATATTTCTGACGGCCATAGTTTCAACTGCACTACACTTTCGAGGAAAAAGACCTTTAATTTTTTTAATGACAGACGTCCATACAAAACCATCGTTATGATGAAGAAAGGAACAGTGAGTCTAAAAACAGTAGGAACTTTGTTTGCTGATTAGACAGAATAAAGAATGACAACCCCGAACTTAATGATGTCACATTGGTTGACCAGCCTACGAAGTAGACAAGTCGATTAGGCACTTAAGAAGCAGTTCGTTTTTGTTGATATCACTATCAACCCTAAACTATCGACCCAAGGATCACTGTATTATTTCCAGGACAACCCAAATACGCCAAAGATCAATCAGCTCCTTTTCCGAGCATCTTAGCTAGATGTCCTTTAGTAATAGCAAAACATCGCTGTACAAAGGTGTTCCACATCTCGGGGAACACTGCATGTTTACAGCATGTTTACATTGATGGACTCCAGATGTTTTATGTAGTGATTGTATCTTGATAGTTTGAGACCACAAATCCAAGAAAAATATTGTTTCAATGTTTCAGTGCATATAACATGCGGTTTCAGCTTCTGGGATATTCCTTTATCACTAGCTAACAGAATTCAATACAAGCGTGTCATCGTACCTTCACCTCCTGCACACTTTTAGCTCGCATTCAATGAAGAATGTTTTATGGTGATGGAAACCAACAGCGTTGCTCAAAAACACAGGGAAAAATGAATAAATATACACAATGATTACTCAATATAGTTCCTTGAAGGAAAAACTCGAATTCAGAGTGTTTTCGGCTGACTCAAACCTCGTGGAGATTGCGTTCAGCACGGCAGAGGTTTGTTGCTCATATTTAGATTAATGAAATTGGTCTTGAGAGATGCCAGATGACATAATGATATTAGTTGGAGAAGAACCTAGACAGTCATTGCATAACCCAATGTAGAAGTAAACATAATATTCACTCCTGTTTATTTGACAAGCTTGGAATTTTTTAGTTGCGTCATTTTAAACCGTGGTGGTCCGGTGGTAACGTCACCAAATTATCACCCCGACGATGTGTGTTCGATTCCCACCACCACCACCACCACCACCACTCGAAAAGAGAAACAATTACCAATACCATTATGCTTTGTTGCTGTAGATTTTGTTGGCTATCCACAACATATATGAGCTGTTGATAATCGATTTTGAATTTTTAAGTTTTGGAAAACCCAGATTATGTTATGTGAGTTGGTTCATAATCATTCAAATGATCCTCCTGTGGTTAGTAACGGGCAATAAGAACGTCAATGAATATAACAGCATGAAATATTCATTCTTGTCTGTCCGCTAAACTTAAGAAGTCGTTCACGAACGTCCCATCATCAGCCAATGTAAATACATGCTACTCTTCAACATCTCACTCTCAAACATATGTCCCCATTCTCACAGTAGTTCTCGTTATACACGCCCTTCACTGTACTTCGCAGATGTTCTGGATGATTTGCAACTTACACTTTTCATTCACTGTGAGAAGTAATGTGTTTTGCTCTTATAATTCGATTGACCAATCACACCGGCTGTTATGAATGACGGTTTATTCATTAATCGATGCAACTTTAGAGACAAAACATGTTCCACAGACGGAAGAGAAATGGCAACCATCTGACTGGTTTTCAGGTGATGATGACAAGGCTCTATTCCAAGGTAAGCAGTTTATAGAGTCCAATACAGGTAATTAATCTCTTATTAAGATAAGTAGTTTCAAATCTTACTTCTGTACTGTTTATTTAACTTCCGTTTGCTGCACTTGTTATTCAACTCACAGTCCTACACGACCCAATATTGCGCAAGAACCATAACATGAACAATTAGGCAATAGCGACGTGTACCGTTAGGCACTGATCAAATTAGAGCGAGTTCTTTGAATTCGGTTTCGCGGTATTATTCATTATTATTCATTATTTCAACGTATTCGCAGCACCGCAGGTTAAAGGTTTACAACTACCCCAACGGTTGCATCATCTTCCACATCCTTCACTCTCCTACGTATCATTTACTGCTGAAAAGGTCAAAGCAAAAATGATGGCTTTGCGAAAAAATGCAACTCCAGGTGCGGACAACATACACCCGAAATCTCTGATTATTTGGCAAACACATATATCCGAACCGCTAGCTATTCTGTTTCAACGAATGTTCGACCAAGCAACACTCCCCGAATCATGGAAACAAGGAGTAATTTCTCCCACATACAAAGGTAGTTGTCGTAGTGACCCCGCTAACTATAGACCTGTGGCCCTGCTTCCGGTGTTATTGAAGGTCATGGAGTCAATTGTGGCCGATTCTCTGATGGAATATCTCGAAA
>UZAN01039673.1:58880-70798 GCA_900618425.1 Echinostoma caproni
GCGCCAGTCTTTTGCAGTCAGAGTATACAAATCTTGGAACGCCTTTCCATTTCATGTTGTTTGTGCACCCACTATTGAATCTTTCAAGCAGAGACTCGACATAACCTTGACACACCTCACATTTGTACACTAAAGGCAAACGGAAATTCACTGTAGCCTACATTCTCTATCTGCTACCCGGACCTCTATGTGACTCCTTTTTCGATGTGTAACGATTCATCTGTATAAACATCCTTTGGGACAAGAGAAGCACCAGCTTGTAAGCTATTCCNTATTCCCATAATAAAACTTTGCCTTTGACTTTGCGTATTCGTATAAATTGGTTACTCATAGTGCAACCTAATAAACGGCTGGATTGAATTATTTTCGTGAAAAGGAAATCTTGGAAAGGGGTATTCTTTGAATACTAGGTTCAGCGCCGCCGCGCGTTGATGGAGTTTTAACCATTACGTTTGCATTTGCTTTTTCATTTTTGCAGCAAATTTATTAATATTTTTTTGTTATTACCATTCTTTGATTTTGTGTTTATTTCTACCTTTTACCTGAATTCCAACGAATGCAGCCTTAAAAATGATGCCTTCTAGGCAGCGCATTATTCATAATGCACCTTGTATCTCATTAAATTTAACGGATTGGCGTGAACAAAAGCATCAAACACTTGAATGATAAGTTCTAATTCACTGCCCTCACTGTTTCAGCTACTGCATCAAAAGATTCTACAACAGATGACGGACATTCAACAACTGCAAACATGATATTTCTTTTCTTTTTTATTCTGTTCATCGTCATAGAAATGTAAAACTTACATTAACTTATTTTGACAATATCCCTGTCTATAATTCATTTCTTTACTTCATGGAGATGACGTATTTTGTCAAAACGTGTATTCGTTCCCTTTTCCGTTTTACTATGCGTGAAAAAGGAAACGTTTTTCCAAATGTTTGCTCATGTTTTATTCTTAGACGAGTGAGGTGGATATGGACCTACTCTAAGTCAAGTGTATACTATCACATGCGGACCTAACAAAGTGCAGAGGTATGATTTAGATTTGTCTTATCGTACGTCAAGGCTTCCCCAAAGTTGCATTGATGTTGTTTATCACGGGTGTAAAACGTATGCAAAAACATCTCCAACTTCGAGAGCAAACCAAAACCAAAATCCGCACCCCTAGATGCACTCAATCCACATTATACCCAGTTTGTAGCACTTTCCGTCGATGCAACACGTTGGAAAAATGGTAGACGAAAATCCGAACTCATCTTTTGGACACGTCGAGGGATCAGAAGTTCGCTATTCGTAGAAAACTTTTCAGCCCGATCACATGAATGGTCAGGGAGAGGATTGATCGAGTAGGGACCACAGTAAAACGATAATAGTGACCCCAATAGGCTGTCATACTACACTTCGGGCTTGGTTAAACGGCTGTTGCACGTGTGTACGCAGGCTTACACGAAAACCACTAAAAAGGTAATTGATTTACACAAGCTGGAGGGAGTTGAGTGGTAGCGGATCTGTGCTGGATAAACAGGCGGTACCTGAATCTGATCCCCTGGATGATCAGCAGGATAAGTGTGAGCAAAACACGAGCTATCGAGTACTAAGAAACGAAATGAAACGTCGGCTGAACCGACGTCCGATTGAATGATACACATATAAATAAAGGTTAAACCCTTGGTTAGGATGATAGATTCAAGCCTTAGGGGGCTTGATAACAACTGAGGATTAAAACTAATGAATTAATCAACTAACAATAATCTGAGTTAAGATAACAATATACAGCAGCTACCATAATTTATTTTTTGATCAGGCTTACACAAGTATAAAAGTCAGAGGGAAACCAGATCGACAATGTTTTCACCAAATTCCTGTTTTGAGCTTGTTTTCGAATCTTGGGTGAGTCAAAACCTTATGAACACCGCAAAGACTTAACTGTAGGATCGTTAAGAAAAACGTTCAAATAAAATACGTGAACACTCGGGGAGACCTTCCGTTCATACAGTGAGCTAAGTGGTAACTCGATAACTGGATAATGGTGTACAGTAGGTTGCGCAAAAGTAGAATGACTTCGAACAAACCGTATTCAGCAATTGAATGCTTCAATTCTTGTAAGTAGTCAGTTTAGATGAAGTCTCTCCTTATTTTGTGCATAAACGTTGTTTCGCATCCAAGGGCACACTTTTAGTTTGTAGAATTTGAGGTGGAACGGGTAAGATAATGTTGTTCAATCAAGATCAGCTGATATATAAAAATAATATAAATATAATTGATTCCTCAGTTGTATCCAACGAGTAAACTTGAATGAACACCAGAATTGTCGTAATTTCCAAATCCCTTCGAAAAGTCCTATAGTAGTGGAAACCTCTTCCAAATAATCCGTTGCATTCGCCTACATCCGATTCTTTTGAAAATATTTCCACTTCTCCTATTGAACGAAACAACACCTGACCTCTAGGGGTGAGTTAGTTGGCAATTACCCCATCAACACTAATCATATCGAATGTTTAAACAAAGGTTTGTATTGGCAGGCTAGTTTAAAAATGACGGATCTGTGAAAGCTACACAGTGAGATCAAGACCTCGCCAAAAACAAAAACATTTCTGTAACCTCATGCTGTGAAAGAGCACACATTCCGATGCAAAACAAATGACGTTTGACCTGTTTTTGCTGCCTCCAGTTTTACACATTAATTGCTAACAACCGGATCCTAATGCAATTTAACAAAGATTACTCCGCAACAAAAAAATGAATGTACAGTTGTTTTGACCGTGTTTGGTCTCACATCAGTGTCCATACAACGCATTGACGGAGATGGAACCCAGAATGGCGCATGTTGAATGAAAGCGTAGTAACCCCTTGTTCCCCGAGAAGCTGATGATTAATTTTTAATTATGCAACTACGATTCAGTTCAGTTCAGTCTATACAATCATTAAATACGCACCTCCGTTCGCCGGTTTTGGTTGCTGTCTTTGGGCTGCCCATTTGGATGAACAGTAGGAGAAACAGAGGAAAGTTGAAAGTGGAATCAAACAGAAAATTAAGAATTCCAGTGGCTTCAGGTTGCAAAGAAATTGAGAAGATGCACGAAAGCCACTGTTTACAACACTCAGTCGTATCACTCAGTGTCTCTAACCACTGGTTACGACTATCCTGAAATCCCCACCCAGGGACCCTAAAGGGACCTACGTAACCCAGCCCCCTGGTTAGGGTTTTCCTATTTCCATTCCAGGTCTTAGGTTGACCACCCACTACCTGCTCCTGCGAACATCGCTCGCCGTGGCAACCTATCTTACTTTTACTTTACTTTACGGCGGCTGACTTCTGGAGGAGGATAAACCGGCTTCATGGATATCCCGAATCACCGCTGCCCACCCTTGGTGGTCTGCGGCAACATCAGAGCAGATTGTGATCCAGCTTGACTCCCGTTGACGAATGCCGTAGACGGAGCGGAGACCAAGGTTTTCTGTATCCTTCAGGACCGTGTCAAGCCAGGTTTTCAGCTGCCCACAGTGTCGACACCGCCAGTTTGGGCAGGGAGGCGGTGCCAAGGCGGCTTTGGTCAGGTCGTTATCAGAAGTATGTGGCAAAACCATTGTAGTCGCCGCTTTTGTACTAGAGTCCAAAGCCATATGAGATTAAAACACCGATTTATGACCGCTTAATTTGAGATCTGGTCCCTCAAGTGTACTTCCAGAATGATTCTTAAGCACCAGTGATAGAAGACTTCTAATCGTCGACAGTCTTCGACTCCAAGTGGCCAGGTTTCACAGCCGTATAGGAAGACAGGACGGACTGCTGCGGAGAAAACTCAGATTTTTGTCTTGAGGCAACCCATCTGATGAAATGCGTAAAACAGTCCCCAAAGTAATTTATGAAGGTTGAACACTTGCACCAGTAGGCGACCAAGATTACCTAAAACTCTACGCCTCACCTCAGCATTGCTCGTCCGGTACCCCACCAGATTCGTGCAATGCTGCGTAGACAGCGGTGTTCAAACACCGACAGTCTATCTTTATCCTGCTTCCTTGATGGCCAAGTTTCTGCGCCCTATAGCAGAACTGGTCGAACTGCCGCAGCCTACACTCTGCCCTTCACATACAACCGGATGTCGCAAAGGTGCCACAGATGTCCCAAGTTAGCAAAAATCAACCGACCCTTCTATATGCAAGCTGACACCTCATCCGTGATTCATCCACCAGGTGAGATGTAGCTGCCCAAATAACAAAACTTATCCACTTGCTCTATTGCTTCCCCGGTTAGAGTAAAGATGGGTGCTGGACCAACCCAGTATTGAAGTAACATTTTTTACTCGGAAGGCGTAAAACGCATACCGAATCTGGCTATGCTGGCGTTCAAGCTATCCAGAAAAGCATACAGCTTACTGTTGTCTTCAATTAGCAGCACAACGTTGTTTTCATATTCCAGATCACAAAGTCTGCCATCTGGAAGTAAATCGATGCTGCTACCCTCGCATGAACTAAAGGATGTTTCCAGAATTAAATCTATGACAAAACGAAACGATAAATGAGAGAGGGTAACCCTGAAGAACTTCACTTTCGAGGTGAACTCGGGCGAAAACGTGCCGTAAGCCCGGACTCGATTTCGGTTATTAGTAAAAAGGGATCCTATTATTGGAATGAGCTTCTCGGGCACATCATTCAGAGTGAGGTAGCGCCAGAGTTTAGAGCGGTCGACTGAGTCGAAAGCCACTTGTAGATCGAGAAAGATACAGATGGTGGGTCTACGAAAAGAGTGTCTGTGTTTTAAAATAGGTCGGAGGGTGAAGCTGTGGTCAATACATCTTCGACCATGTCTGAAACCAGTTTGCTTTTCACGCGTGCACCGTTCTCGTGTGGAAGTATAACACCGCCGAGAAGTTTAGAGATGATGCTGCCGGCGAGAAGTTTAGACGCAAAGTTGATTAAACTAATTCCTCTGTGGTTTTCACAAGAGGAAATGTCGCTTTTCTTGCAAATCGGTATGATCACTGATTCACACCATTCAGCTGGAACCTCTTCCCTTTCCCATATTGAGCCCAGGAGTCCCGTCTCCATCCTTAAATGCCAATGGGAACAGCCCATCTGGGCCAGAGGCCTCATGCCTTTTGAAATAGTTTATTTACCGTTTCAGATGAAGAACTAGCATCAACTGGGAAGATTAAACCAGTTGAGGTGGGGATGATAGGCCAGATATCGATGGGGGGCCAGTTGAACTGAGCCTCGAAATGTTCAGCCCACGGATCACAATGGCGTTGCTGAAAATGAATCAGTGTGCCATCGGATTCCTTAATTACCTCACGTTTATTTTCCTGGGACCCGTTTTCTTAATAAGACGGAAAAGATTGCCACTATTACAAACAGCCGCCGTTTTCTCCATCACTTTGCATTTTTCTACCCACCGATTTTCGCGGTCATTCCTCAGACACTTGATGAGGTGGTGTTTAGGGAATCGTGAGTTGTCATATGTGGCATCGGGATGGAGGATTCTGCGGGTATCCCGAAGGGCAGCCAAGGTCAATGACATCCATCGTTTGTGTTTTGAGCCTGTGCTGGGGTCCGACGTTGTTTTTTTTTATCGATATTTGCATAGCTTCCTTGATTTTCTTCCAATGTTCATTGAGTCCTTCGGCTGGTGGTTGGAGAGGCCATCGGAGAGCTCCGCTTCGAAGGCCGATTTGCAACAATCGCTGACATTGTATCGTAGGTATCTGTTATCGGTGGCTTTTTTACGGCTGTTCTCCAGGTGTAAGGAGAATTTGGCTCACAGCAAAGCGTGGTCCTTATCCACAGGTGATGACCAGTAAGAGCGACAGTCTGGAATCGAGAATTTGGTGTTTGTCAGGAACAATTGCTGTGATACTACTCACATATGTGAGTAGCATTGTTGGAGTGTGCAAAAGGATGTGATTGGCGGTTTCTCACAACGGTCAAAAGGTAACAACACCTCATGGAGCGAAGCAGTGTGGTTAAAGTTGTAGCTACACACTATTTTTATCTACCTCCGGCCTAGTCCATCACTTTTTCTGCGTGATTGTCGAATTTGTGATTGATCTGGTCCAGATGAGACTCTTTGGTATGGGTAACCCAATTTATACGTACCTCTATGGTTGTCCTAAATGGACAACTCTCCTTATACCGGCAATGGTCTCTTGTGATTATTAAACATTTAAAGTACGACCTATGTTTGTAACTTGTTTTTTGCATCTGTCTCACCATCAGAGCATTGTGTGACGGTGCACCGTCATGTTGGAATCAAATTGTAGTACCAACTTCTGTTTCTATACGCCTGATAGCGGGTAACACATCATCTTGTAACATTTGCAAGTATGAAGCGCCTTTTCATGTGATATCGGAAGCGAACGGTTTATCCCCGAAAACCGAGAATTGTCGAGGAACTTAAACAGAGCATTGTGGTGAAGTGCGAAAGTATTCCAACTGCTACCATTCTGAAGGTCGAAGAAAACTACCTTCACCGGATTTTGCTATGCAGGCAGCAGAATGGAAAACATATGGAACCTCTTATATAATATGAATATACTTATTCCCGTAATATATGTTCTTTCTTTCGGAATTCTACCTCAGGTAGTTAGTGAGATCGTTCAACGCAAAAACAACCAGTTGGAAAAATCAAGAATAGTTTTGCGTGGGCCTACAATAAAAGATCTTGTTGTCCGTTATTAAGACAAGTTCAAAGTTTTATTATGATTATCTGTCTACCGAACCCGCTTCGAAAAATAGTGCGTGTATCTTAGACGAGTCAAGCGTTGGTTCAGTGTCATCATCGCTTAGGCATTTTTCAGTCGGAATTTCCCACATGGCGCACCGCTCCACAACTGATTCTCTTGGGGTGATTCTCTACCAACACAGGCTGCATCAGATGCGGAACCTATCCTCCTCTTGTGGCGGCCCGAAAACCACACGACCGATCGGGTTCATTTATCGATCGGTCGAATGGTTCAGTCGCAACAAGGGACCTGGCGCTTGCCCAGCTAACCCGAGCGAGAAACCACACCGTTTTTTACAGCTGTGAGTCTCAAACAGGCCAAGTGAACTTCGACTGGTGTAGCAGGCGTGCCGTCAGCACTCGAATGGACTGAACGTAACACCAAGAGCATTACAAAACGTACAAGTCGGTAATCAGACAGTCTCGTGTTGGGGTGAGAGATTTTAAGCGCCGCAGCTCGCGGAATATGATCCAATCAGATCGCATTAGGGGTCAGAGGGAATTTACTTGCTGAGGGTCACGGGTGAGAGGGACGAGACGACCGAAAACGATGGAGCAATCGCACTGTATATCATCCATTTCAGCTAAGCACTATCAGCTTGTTTACCACATTATCTCCAGTATCCAACAAAACGGAAACCATTCGGTCACTGCTTCCGTCCTCATAGCAAACGCCTATTTTTCTTATCATTCTGAGGTTATATTTTAGTCTGTGATTCAATTTATCCTCAGAGATCTGCGACGAACGTTACATAATGTGTGGTTTAATTATTCGGAAATGAGTGGTCGTAAAGAAAACGTTTTGCCAATGTATGACTGTTGACTCGATTTAATCGCGAGCCAACCTCGATCGATTCAGACATTGATATACATTTTAAGCTGTTATTGGCGCATAAAACACAGTATTTGGTTTCCCAAAAGACACTGTCACACTACTGATCAATCAGACTTCATCAGTAATCTTCCAACGAATGCCTTTAGGTTCATTGAACACAGTGAATGTGCGTTAAAAGGAAAGCGTCGTTTCGGCTAAGAACTTTGTCCGGCGTGCCAACCTAGGTCACCTGTCTCAGTCGAAGTGATTCATCTCTCGTTTGTGTACGTTTGTTCATGTTCATCATGGAACTTAGTCATTACCTTCTAAACTTCAGCCTAGCCACATGCTTCTTTATAGTCGACAAATGTAACACAAACAGGCAAGGAGTGTTCAATTATGAGCAAGGCACCATGATAATGGTTTTTGAAAATGTGACGTCGATAGTCCTCAATATATGAATAAACAGTACCGCCGCGCTGAAGAGCGAGGTGAAAAAACATTAGCAGGTATACAACAAGGACTAATTGTGGTGCCAAAAGTTGAATAACGGTGGTAAAAGCTGTAAAATTAGTATGGTTCATGGTTGATTATCATTCTCATTATCCTGATTGAAATAATTAGTTTTGTCTGCTTGCGCCTGAAGGGTTTACATCTCGGGTTAAGGTTTGACAACATGTCACGCTGTGCCACGCTACTCCTTACCCAACTATGTGATAAGATTCAATACACATCACGTTTTTCATTCAAGTCAGGTCAAGTCAAGTAGTCTTTATGCACCCGATAGGGTGAATTTTCAGCACTTTCGACAAGTTACAGTGAGGAACACGTTAAACATTGGAAAAAGAAGAAATATACATTCACTAAATGAAAAACAAACGGATGTCATAATATCCTAATGTGACAGATGATTATTCAAGTCAGTAATAATATTTGCTCTGTTGACCAAGATACGAGCAAAATAAGGTATCATGCTGCTTTTATATGTAGCGGTGTGTGCACAAAGAATCCGAAATTTGGAACTCGTATTTGGATGAGACAGGGTTCTTCACTTGACAGCATAGGGCTGATAAATCTATCGCGTGAATAAAAATGCTTGCTCACAAGAAAGCCAACCAAAACGGTCTTTGAGATGTCGCTACAAAGGGAAAGAGGTTTAAGAGATCTGGAAAAGAGAATAAACTCTCTCCTTTAGACCAGGTAAATATACGGAAGAACAGTACAACCAATGTGGAAAAATGTATGCAGATACAAATTCAAGAATTGCATTTCGGGGAACGCCGAGCTTTTTAAGCCTCGAGGAGTAGAAGGATAGCGTACGAACCGTAATATGAATGTTTTCAACGTGTTTGGACCAACAAAGATTATGTAACAAAGAAACCCCAAAACATTTCACAGAGTTAGCTTTGGAGATGGTATTACCAATAACAGAAAGTTCAGGCTGATTACTCAGAAGGGTTTGATTTTGTATACCTGTTTTAAGGCTAAAAGAAACATCCAGACATTTATCAACATTAAGCAATAAAGACCGGAGAGTCAACCAACTAAAAATTTTGTTTAGACAAACTTAAAGTTGACAAAAACAATCAGGATCAGTCGAGGGACAATCGACCACAACGTCATTAGCATATTTGCAGGCGATAAAGTTTTGAGGGATTGGAAGGTCCTTAATATAGAGTGAAAAAGGAAATGGAGACAATTGCACCCTGAAAAACTCCAGAGTTAACTTCTAGCAGGGAGAAAGATTTAACGTTATAAAAAGTGTATTTCGTCCCATGAGTGAAGTGATTAATTAGTACATTTAACAAATTAGGTGCCAGATCACAATCTGAAAGACGTTGAATGACAATACCGCGATCAAGTTATCCGAAAGCATTAGCATATTCAAGAAAAGGTAAACGAACAATGCCAGTCCCTTCATCCAATAAGGATGAAACGGAGTGAACAACGTGAGCAATAGCATCAAGAGTGGAATGCGAATGTTGGTATGCAAACTAAATAGGGTCACAGGTGAAAGGTAAAAGAGTCAGCCGGTTAAGAAGGACTCTTTCGAAAGTTTTCAATAATGCTGATTTGCAATCAATCGGTCGATATTTGGAAGATATATTTTTGGAATTGGTGTTATCCTAGCAGTTCTCCAACAATCAGGGATGCTTCTAGATCACATACAAAAATTGAACAACCCGGAAGTAGGTGAAGCAAGTTGTTCAGTACACTCTTTCAGAAGGAAGGGGGACAATGAATCAGGGTCATGTGCCTTGTTAGATTTAAGGGACTTCCGTACATTCAGGACTTCTAAGGGGTTACAGATTGGTTCTCCCCAGTAGATGAAAATAAAGGTGGTGTTGATTTCCAACTTCCGAAAAGAGCTGTTGCATGATCCACGCACCTGCTTCAAAGCAGACCACATATTGCGGCAGTTCTGGTTTCCCATAAGAGTTTCGATTTATATCCGATTTAGGCGTTGTATTTCCGTTTGATTAATAACGATAGGTGTTTAATAGCAGTGCGCCTTCCAGACCTGTAAGCCTTTTCTTTATCACGCCGAAGCCTTTTTAAAAGAGGCGCAGAGCATCTGTCAGTTCCAATATATAAAGTCTCAACTGGGCAACACAGATCATAGCAAAAATTAAGATAACATGCAAGAAGCTCACAACTGGAAAAGTTATCAGTATTGGAAAAGACAGTGGAATCGTTAGAAGAAACCATATGTCTAAGTTTAGATAAGTTGTCAGGAGTGCGACTTCTCCTTCTGACGATTCTACATGTGGAACGGTTCATATGGTGATGAAAATATTTACCTTAAATCTTGGGATGCAAAAAAATAGATCAATGGTGGGAACTAACAATGGGAGCCCGCTTCTCAAAGAAAAAGGTTTCGGGGCGGGACCATTGACCGTCCTGTTTGATTTTTATTCAAGTGCCGTTGGAACTACTCCGGTAACCACCGTCCCATTGGAGCCCTAGTTGAGTCCCTTCGGGACTGTACATACCTAATTTCAATGTAATACGAAAAATAAACGGAATACATTACTGGAATCATAAATTAAAAACTGAAAACTATTGAAATCGTGTATTTTAGTGACGGTTAAATCAGCTCGCAGTTTGTTCAAATGAACTAGTTTTACATGCGTATGTTTTACACTAAAAACAAGTATGGGGTGTAATCTACATATGTTGCGAAGTCGGTAGTCGATAGGCGTGCTATGTTATCTAACTGTGTATCACTACGTAGATTGCACCATGATAAAGAACTTTTCGGGTGAAACTCACCTCAGAGTATGTGAGCGAATACAAAGATGGATCCATCTGAATCGATTCAGAAGGCCCTGGAAAAGACACAGAAGAGAGTGCAACAAAGAAAACCAACCAGAAGATTTGTCTGATGGCCAATGAGTAAATCCTGTACAGCTTGTATGTCAAATGTACATTTCAATGAGACCTCTGTACTATTTCTTGTATTGAAATAGGGGGTACGGGTGGAAAACGTTATACGTCAATTTCGTTATTCAACGATTAGGATGAAGCACCATAAACTAACACTGGAAGGGATTAAATTTAGATACATATCGTGTAGTTCGTAAGTAATTAAGCATGAGCGAGCCTGGAGAAATGTAAGCAATGCTTAATAGAATGCAAAACATTCCTTTCGGGAGCCGTCCCATAGAGTCCCATTCGAGTCCTATCTGTGTCCTATCCGAGTCCAATATGAGTCCCATTTGGGTGAGTCCCATTGGAGTCCCATTGGAGTCCCGTTTCTGGTGCAAATGGACTCCAATGGCACTCCCAAGGGACTCGAATAGAACGGCTATACGGACTGGGTCGTGGAGTGGGGCCTATAGAATGACTTCGTGTTCACTTACTAACTCATCTATAATTCTAGTGATAGACATCTGAGAGATTAATTAAAAGCTTTCTTCATAAAATATCCGTCAGAATCTTGTACCGTATAATCAGGAGTGTCAAAATAACTGCTAACGTTTCTGCGAATAGTCTCTAGACAAATACACTTCTGGTCGTTTTTAAATGCTCTACTTCGAACATTCCAATGTCAGCTGCAACGGGCTTTGAGACGCATGCTCGGATGGGACAAAAGGGAACCTATACCCAGCCATCCACCTCGAGACAGAATCACCAGTGAAATTCGATTGTACACAGAAGG
The DNA here is from genome assembly GCA_900618425.1 of Echinostoma caproni. NCBI lineage: Eukaryota > Metazoa > Platyhelminthes > Trematoda > Plagiorchiida > Echinostomatidae > Echinostoma > Echinostoma caproni. The sequence continues at coordinate 70,578 of UZAN01039673.1, forward strand.
CATATCATCCCATGAAGAATGAACAACTTTCTAGCACTCACGTTAAGGAAGAAGAAAATTGTCATGAAGAGAGAAAAATTCTCATTGTTCATTGCTCGAATTGTTTTCTCCTTGAGGGTTGTGCAGACTGTTTCCGACCGGCTCTGTTGCCTTTTGGCTCCCGATTTTACAACCACCAACCATGCATTTTACTGCGCCGGATTTGGTTGCTGCTTTTGATT
>UZAN01039673.1:86145-114472 GCA_900618425.1 Echinostoma caproni
AATGCATTGTGGTACTTCATTCAGAACCGTCGCTGGATCTTATCCGAAATGCCGTTTTGGGCGTACATAATTTATTTTCTGACATCAAAACTTGCTCGAACAAACTGTAAAACTCCAATGCCTTCATACTGCTTCACGACGCCTCCCTAGATATTACTACCTTGAACAAATTCTGGTTGTACGTCGTAACATACCATGGTTATGAGAGTTTGATTGGAACAGTTTCATCTTTGACTCTAAATATTTTTATTTATTTTTTTATGAAGAATGATACAAAACAGTTGCTTCTTCACCGAACACAAACCTGGCATATTGCTTTTGGTAACCGCGTTAGATCGCAATTCATTCCAACCTAAGAAAGCACAGGCACACCAAACACATTCCTGCGACGTCGTCGAAGGGCCAACGTAGAAACGGGTCACCTGGGTAGATTATGGTTTCGGACATCCTCGAAACCATTTAGAAAACGCCGAGCCATCGGAGCCATAGTTGCTTATGACTAACATGATAATACATTTTTATGTCCATAATATCAATACCACACCGAGAGGAATTGTTCGTTTGTAAGAACAAAAAGAGTAACAGTAAATTGGGTTATACGGAACAAAGTGTCTAGTTTGAAACAGACCAATAATAATTTCAACAAACCCGCATGATCTTTGGTCGAGCAGTCCAAAGGTATGTTTGCATCTTCTGTCGATACGATTTTTAATACACGAATTCACTTAATGAGGTTGTTTTCATTTCTGAACAATATGAAAACCGCCAATCGCTTCCTCTTGCGCGCGCCAAACATACTATTCTCAAACTTGTGTGGTATCTCACATCTTTTCGAGTAACTACGCGGGAGCTGTATTTTTTCAATCAATAACCTATTGGCAATATTACAAGCGTCAACTTGTCAGACCGGTTTGTCACTCTTTATAATCGGCGTAGACAAATTATTTTCTATCGACCTGAATAGGAAAAAAGAATGCAGTCGCAACAGTTGTGGACGCGGCATTCTTTGAGTGGTTCGAGTAGAATGAGGTAGTATTGGCTCGTACAGAACAAACACATACACAACCAAAAACCAGTGAGCACAAAATCCTAAGCGAGAATGTAGTTGACCATATGCCATATTTTGCCAAAAAGCTACCAGTTAGATGGATTTTGTTTCGCTATAAAATCCATACACCGATCTGCTCAGTTCACTTGTGGTCCACACATTTTTGTTGAAGATGAAATTGTTTCTAATTTTATCGTTGCTACAGCTGTTCAGTCCTTATTGGAGTAGGTTTTTGACATTGTTTTCTTTGGGCTTAATTGACTCACTGGATTTCTTCAAAGTCAAAGTGATTGATTTCATTCTGACCATCTCTTCACAGTCACTTCCAGTCACGTAAGCGAATGCGGAATCGAAACATCGGCGCGTTCCGGGGATTTGATCGTCTCGTCTGAACTTCCTAAGCGTCACATCCGATGCATATGGGTTATTGAATCCCAGCCTACGGAAACAGTGGAACTGACGTTGCCAAATGTGAGTTTTCATGTCAATTCAGAGGACGAATAACGTCTTTGTAGTTTGGTTATCGCTCATGGTTAAAAATAAATAGAATAATCCGATTCACTGGTTATGAAAGAGTATCCTATCTGAAAAACCATTCATACATATTTACAAAGTAATAAGTGGTATCCTCTTTAGCCGACTGTTTGTCAGTGCACGTGTTTTATTTCGTTTACATTAATTGATACGGTTTTCCGGTTTCACAGCAAATCTGGGATAGCGCATTTTGAGGAGTTGAATGTAGGTTATAGGCTGCAGAACTTTTCAACAGTATTAGCATAATCAAAATTCCCCTTCTGTACTGGTGTTATGTCTACCTTGAGACCGAAACCATTAAGCCAAACTGGTGCATCTTTCTGAGATATAACCATGAATAAATCCGTGAGTATCATAGCGATATTTTAGTTATTCGAGTCATTATCCTAAAGTACAAATATCAGAAGTAATCACTTAACATCTTCGGCCTTATTTGAACGTTACCGGTGAGACCAAAATGACTCACTTGAGGTTAAAAAGCCGTCACCAAAGATTGCTGCAGAGTAAGCAAAAATCAGTAGTTTGCTTCTTAAAAATATCTACAGCTATTGCAATACACCATGACCTTTAGGGTGGGCATCCGAATCTTTTGTTAAAACCCTTAATTCCTTACCTCGGTACCTCGAGGTGGGTTGCGTAAACACCATCCTATGGTTCATACTTCGTTTCCAGGATATTAACGCAACTATTCTTACATTCACGATGTTTGTATGATCGCACAGAACGGAATATCGTCAAATGCACTGAATATGACGCTCTTGAAATTTATTAGATGTTGCTCTAGAAAAATGGGAATAAATTATTTTGTTTTCAGTGGTAAAGCTAACCGTCCTGTGCAGCCTTTTAAAACTGTATATCCAGTTTCGTCGGTGAATTCGTCGTGTATATAGCAAATGAAGCCTGAACTAAAAAGTTAGGAAGCACTGGATAGCTGTTTCAATCCGGTTGGGTCTCATCATCAGTGCAAATCTATCGACTCAACTGGGGATCAAACCCGGGACCTCTTGGGCAGAACGCAAGCATATTTCCAACCGAGTCATAACCCTGGAGGCCAGTGTTGAAATGAGCAAGGTCTGTGACCCGCAAGAAGCTCGCAAGGATGGGTTGTGCTATATCGTGTAAATGGAAAATGAAAAGCGATCTGATCAGCTACCCAGTGGCCGAGTGAGTAGCATGCTTGAATTCTGCCCATGAGGTCCTGGGTTTGATCTCCAGTTGGATCGATGAATTCTCACTGTTGATGAGACCCAACCAGATTGAAACAGCTGTCCAGTGTTTCTTAGCTTTTCATTTCACGCTTCATTTGCTATATACACAATGAATTTACCTTTAAAATTTAATCAAATCCTCCATTACTCACTTGTATATCCAGTTATAAAAAACGTCAATAACTCATCGTTACCGAATTCTTATTTATGTAATTATAAAGGCAAACGGCTCATCTACACATTAGTGTGATGTGAGCAGACAAAACAATGAAGTTGTTTGTTTGATGTTTTCATTGAATATGTTCTAAGTTGGTGGACCATCGTTTTTCGACGTTAGTGGGGCATTTGTTTGAACTAAAGGTTGCATTAAATGGTTTACAGGGTAGTACAAACACGAAAGTTTGGTATTCACTATCGCTCTGTTTTGAACCTTCTTGAATCGCATCTGCTTCTTAATGGGCAAACTTCATCATAAAATCTAATGAGATCCAACATGTCACACTTCCATCACATAGTCGGGTGTGAATTGTTGCCGATCGAGGCACAAAGCCAGGAGGCGGAAGCCAGAAAATCTGTGAGTAATGTGCTCAAATGAGCAACAGATCGGACCACTTTTCATTGAGCCCATGGATGTCAATAACACAGCCTATTCTGGGATCTTAACGCAGGCATCACACCTCATGTATCGCAACAGTAACCCCTAGACCTATTATTCAACTGAAAAAAATTCGAACCTGACTACCTGTCAAACGAGAGTGCTGAAGGTATTGATTCGATTATATTATGTACGGGCTAAATGGTCTGTTAGGCTACCCGATGATGAAGCGGATAGTATGCATGTGTTCTACCTGTGAGGTATCGGGTTCGATCTCCATTTGGGTCAATGGATTTGCACCGATCTAAGTCAAAATAGCTGTCCACTGAGTCCTTACCATAATTTCACGTTTCCTTCACTCTATGCGAAAAAAAAATTCACCAGATAAAACAAAGCAGTATTCCAAACATATTTTAGTGTAATAACTCATCAGAATAATTCCATCGGATCTCTTTCGTGACTAGAAAATCACAATTCAATTTCATTTTTATTCCAAATTCTTCCGTGTTATATTTGCGCATAAGGTCTGACAACAACAGTTATCTATTATCAAAGTGTGAACTGTTGTGAACTTTTATCTTGGATCAAATCAGCTCTGTGGGTCTAAAGGTGAAGGCCTTTTCACTTGACTGCAGACTGCCAGTTGCCAAGACAATGGTCCTATTATGTGAGTTGACCACATACTAATTCAGTATCACGATCAAATTAGGAATTAGTGCTTCTGGTGCCTCCTATCTGACATTCGTTTGGTCGAAGTCATTGATAAAGTTGTGTGAACGACTGCGGCGCAAGAGGTGCTATTCGTTGTCACATCACATGAACGCATCATTGTTCACATAACAGAGTAGATAAATCCATCTGTTCTGCCCGTTTGGGTCTAAACTGCATTAGCTTGCTTGGCCATTTACAGTAGAATTCACAAAGGACGGCAGGATTTGATGTCAAACAGCTTCCCCGGTAAGAATTTTCTTCTCCTTTTGAAAGATTGCAGAAACGAAAGATTTTTTCATTCAATGCATCGTACTCTAATGCTTTGGTTCATGGAAAGCCAAGACTCAATCACGGTCATTCTGACGTAAAGGAAACCACATTTCCTAACCTAATGGAATTCATTATTTTTATGGACTGACATTTAACCTCGTGAGCGGTAAGGTAGAACCTACTGACCAACAAGTCCTGTCAATTAACTCGTGACAGCTGAACTCATTCTATCACATTGAAGCTGACACCTCCGTTGATGTCCAAAAACAATTAAAGAGATCGGTGACCGAAGGAAAATTAGCCGCTAATTTAGTTAAAACTCAGTATTTACGTTTGAAACGTTTACTCGTTTACACCAACGTACTTCTTATTCAGCATCTGCCGTTGTTTGATTACTTGGACAAAGGAATAGGTTCTCGTGTATGTGGGTTTAAAGGTTCGCTCATCGTAACTTTGATCACAGGTATTATTTTACAAATATTCTGGATTGACTCTGCCGAAAACCTTACTTTGCGGTTTATTCTAAAGAAAGATTGAGTACATGCTTTACTTCTAATTTCTGTGCAGAGTAGTTCTAAGGTTAGTTGAAGAACACAATTTTCTCAAAACACATCTGTGAGCACATCCAATTGGAGGGTTCATCATGTTGAATTGTTTGCTACTTGTGTACCTTTAGAACCTTTGTCAGGAGCTTGCCGAGATTTATTGTACTTTTTTCGTGACCAACAATTTGCTATAATCTGGGAATTCATATTACAAAATTCCCCAGTGTAAAGTTATCTGTTAAATTTCATCTATCTACTTTCACTAATTTGTTCAAACCAGTACAATGAGGCGACAATATCTCTCAATATTTGGACGAGGCGTAAACGTCAACTGGATTTTTATGCACATTTTACCCAATTGACTAACATGGTTTACACCTTTAAAAGTGGCGAAAGTGTTTTAATTTATCTGACATCTTTCTCCGGTGTCTCGTTGGCTGGTCTTCGTTTGAATTACACAAAAGGTGAGAGCACAAGTTTTCAGTTTGCTATCTTTTGTTTTCATTAGTTTATTATTACAAATGCAAATCGATCAACTAAACGGGTTTAAAAAATTACTTGGCTTTCTGTTTGCATCATTATTCCCCACGCTGTTATCCCTGAGAGTATTCCGTACATCTTCATTTGTATTGGACTCTGTACTGCCTTGTTCTACGTCAGCTTATCTCACCCGTTTCAAGTCGCATTGCTCGACTAAAAACCTGTGCAAATGTATTAAATTGTATCCAAAATTATTGTCGTCTTGCCGTCAATTTCCAATCATAAAACATAGAGGATGGGTGTTTGGTTGCTAATCTTCCGGTTCACCGCTGGAGTCTCTGCCTGGATTTAACATTGATTTAGTGCTGACGAGGACAGGGGAAAAACATCTTACCAAGGCTTTTAGTCTCGAAGAAGGGAAAGTATGAACTGTTTGATTCAAAACTGAACATTTTTGGGTCATTCAGCATTTACCGCTCCATGAAAATATGATTAAAAATCGCGACGAAATACCATCGATTTATAAAGAAATGCAGCTTCCGAAAGGTGTGTGAATGAATATACATAATAGGAAGAATAATTTGAAACACGTTGATAACGTAATGAATAAAATAAATTAATTATTTCACCTAAGGAGGCCTGAGATTTATGTGTGTAAGTTTATGATTAACTCGGTTGCAGTAATATAAATTAAAACAAGTGTAGCTGATACTGGAACTTGAAGAACGTGTTTTCTGATAACACCGGTGTATCAGCAGTTACCAGCTTCTCATCGTGGTGGTGTTGATCAACATTTTCTATTGCGGTAGTTTCTCACGGTCTAGTTATTAGCGATTCACTATATACAACCCTGTACGTGATTTACTTTTCAGTTATATCCCAAGCAAATAAAGATGAGGCTGTGAAGACAAATGTAAAAAACACCAATTACTTTTATCTTCCTGAGGGGACAATAATTCCGTCCAAGACTGTTGGAAATGGTCCAGATAAAGGCTACTATTTGTGGATGATTGACGCACAAAGAAACGAACAAATTTATCTTGACTTTGTTTCGATTGAAGTACGTTTATTTATGTCTGGTTTGATCATATCTTGTGCAGTTAACGCTACTTTTCTCCTAATCGTACACGTAAATGATTGGTGGCGTATTACATAATTCCATGAGGGTTTTACCGGAAAAGTATTTTTCTCTTTCAGTCTGATAACTCATTGATCCAGGAAATATCATTATGGACCCTGGACAATACAGGAATAAAGTTCCAGGATCTGGTTTCCGAGTTTCGTCACGAATACGAATTTGGAAGTGGACAAAGTGTCCTACTGTTCTTTCTTACTAGATCATTTTCTGCTACTTGGGGATTTCATGCGTTTTACAAAAAAGGTTAGTTTAACCATTATCTACAATTACCAAATGAACACAAATTCGCCTGTCTTATACCGCGATGGGTGAATAACTATTTACCACATATTTGGACTCTGAAATTGATGAAATAGAAATTACAACATAGATATCAAAACGCATGATGGTGTTTGCCAAAAAAAACAATAATGGGTGATAAGCTCTGATTATTTTACGACAAGTATCCACTATGGTCAAGTGGATGCGTGTGAAGTGCGATGCACGTGAAAAGGTTGTTTACGTAGGGAAGGGTCAGGTGATTACTGTTGTGTTCGGACTAGACGTACGAATGACACGAACGACTCTTGTTTAACCCCACACGATAACGCGAAAAGAGAACACAGATTCAGGCAACACTCAGTCTGTATTTTTTTATTAGATTTCGATACGCAACTATATAGGACAAGTCACACATGCGAGAACGGCTCAATGACGCATCAATCAGATTGCGTCCTTGATATATCGATTGATCGATCGGCCACAAATTGGCTGACACGTTCTGTGATCATCCAATCAGTTTCAGCCTGTCTGGAGCGTTGCGAGCCTGTGTGTGGCCTGATTCCGAGACGTGTGCGATCGGCCGGGTTGCTGAAGCTCCGTCCTAACAATTATGAGAGTCAGGATGAAGCACATTAATTCGCAAATCAGAGGATTACACAATCAGTTGCAATGTATTACACTACTGGGATATGACATACTTAAATAAATAGTTATACATCACGTCCGAACTTATATATATATATATATATATATATATATATTATATGTACCTAGGACAGACCCTTATAATGTAAGGATGCGGGAAAGTTTATCTTATGCACAAATTTTGGGTTTTGCGCCTAAATGTAGATTAACTAGTGGAGTAAGGAAGAGCATCTCGAACTTTCGTGGTTCCTAGAACAAGATACTTTGAACACCGTTGTTTAGTTAGGATGGGTTATATGATGCCTAAGGCCGATCTGATCTCCTGGGGGAATTAAATCGGTGTAGGGACAAACTCGGCAAGATGCGCGGAGCGAAATCCATGTTAATCACAACAGAACAAGGAAAAATATGGCGAATGCCGGGAAGAGGTTTTGAAGATTGATTGTTAGGGAGGTGTCTTTGACAACGAAGATAACTTTACGCTGAACGTGAACCAAAATTGCAAAAGGCTGAACTGTATAGGGTTTTGAGAAAAAATAATAAGAGAAACGTAGATCAGGTGCACAAGGATTATATTTGCGAGATATAGGTATGTAAACGGGTTTTGTGGGACGGAGTTTGAAGCAGCTTTTAGTGACTCAGGCAGCGATAGCACACAGATGTTAACTTAACTACAGTCGATCTCCTGCCATGTCGTACCATCGGGAATTCGAAAAAGTGGATCAATTCCAGGAGCTGTGATATAGCAGGATAAATATTAGTAGATGCTAATAAGTGGTATAAAAATCGGTTGATCGTTTTGTGACAAAGTAAACCGGATCGATGAAAAATAGGTCAATCCTGTTAGTTGTTCCTAATGTTTATAATTAAAAACTGTTTATTTATGATGGAATTTAGATCTGCCGTCCTGCGTATCCTTTATGTGTCGAAGAAATTGAAATATTTTATGACGCCTTCAGTTTAATATCGGTACATTGCATGCGGTATTCAGCCCTTTTTCGATTCTATGTCTAGCTATCACCAAAATGCTTACCTTTCAGTGGAACCTTTTCTGACCCATATATCCAGTGGTAATTCCAGATATTCCTCCTCTTCTTTGCAATGTTAGGCTGACCACAGAATTGATTATATGACGTCCACCATAATATACGACTGTTTTAGCTATAATAATCACATAATTATTAACCCATTCAAGGAAAACAAAGGTGAATCAGTTCGAATACAGTGAGAAGGAAATAACACCTAAAGTGATTAAAATACCTGTTACGGGGTTTACTCAGAACATTGATTTCCTTCCCATATTCAAACTGATTGTTCACTGTGCAATCTATTCATGATTTTCTAGTGAAAAATGTGTATCATTAGTGTCTGTCGTTCGTTCGGTTTATTGTTATCGGTGTATGTTCAAACCAATTGATGCATTTGTCATGACCGTTGTTGGTCGGACTAAGTTCAACACGTGATGCCATAGCATTCATAAACCATACCTTTTTTCAATTAAGGATGTCCGAGTATCAATTAAAGGTGTTTTGTTACCATGTGGATGGTACGATAGTCCGATTGCGCATCGTTTCACATTGTCTTGTGCTTTTTGTGATGATCATGTTGTCGTGTGCAGTCCATCCGTGTGGTGAAGGCATGCCTGCTGTGCAGCCGGAGTTCACTGCGTCTGCTAAAGGCACGCGGTTGTAGACGAGGTGTGGTTTCTCGCTCGGGTTAGGGGGCAAGCACCAGGTCTCTTGTTGCGATGACCTATCTGGCCGATCGATAAATCAACCCGACCGGTCGTGTGATTCTCGGACCGGCATAGGAGGAGAAAAAGTTCTGAATCGAATACTGCTTAAGTGTTGATAGAGGATCACCACAGGATAATCAGTTGTACAACGATGTGCCATGTGAGAAATTCGGAATGGAAAATGGTCAAACGATGATGAAACTGGGCCAACGTTTGACTCGTCTAATATGCACTATTTTTCAAGAGAGTTCTCGCGCACATTTTTCCGGCAGGCATGAGGCGGGAGTTTACTTGGGACTAATTCACTCCTGTTCAGTCAACCGAAGGCCATAGACACCAGCCTACAGAACTTACGGCAACTCTCAAGCGGCCACTTATTCATAAACTAAAAGTGCATCTCATAAACTGTCCTTAGACCCGGGTTACGATGACCTCTTGCAAGTGACCAGTCTAGGACAAGTGAGAGCATCTTTCATTCATTCAGATAGTGGCGTCCGCGCTACGGTGGTTATCCATCGCTCGGACCTGACATCTCACTCTACTCACCTGCTTACCAGTCAATCGTGATTATCGTTCACCCGTTCGCACTTTAGTGCGACAGAGCCCATCAATAGACCGAATGATAGTGGCTTTGGTGACCACTGTGATAAAACTGACCACATTCCAGTGCCCCCCAGTTTAGTTCAGTGCCCCACAGAATTGCAAATTAATTTACAGATTACAAAGATATATTTTTATCGAAAACCAAAATCGTCGTTTTTCTCAGCTTGGCTCTCCTTTGGAAATCAACAAATTTGCTACGTAAATTAATTGAACGCTCTATTATTACATCCGAACTTCGAGCATTAACCAAGGCAAACCGCTTCAATCGATCCAACAATTCCTGCTCTTCTCTGATTGAGATAACTTCCGGCACATTCACTGCCTCACATTCTTCTCCTTTTTTGTGATGCTTAGCTTGATTCGGAACAAATTCATCTAATGACTAAAATAGAGACTTAAAACGAAAACTTTGAAGAACCCACTTCTTTATCATCAAATTCCAAATAGGTGATGTTTTCATCAAAAAGACGGTCATCAATAGACACATAATGAGTAAAGTCCTCGATCAAATCGCATTTATCCTCTGGTGGCTATATTACCGGCTGAATCAATGTGGATTTGAATCCAGCTATTCATGAAAGCGTTGATTAGTACGTGCGAGTGCACAGACACCCAAGCTTTCTTGACCAGATGCTTGGCCATGAGAATGTCCATCTCGGCTTTAATGAAAATTTGCTCGTCTTCGATCAAAGACAACATATATTCCAGTAAATGTTTCCAAAACGAGTACTTACAGAACCAAATCATGCCCTGATCCATTGTTTGTAACACTAAAGAACAGTTCGGAAGCAGCCGTACCAATTTGACGTTGGAGAATATTGCGGCTTGGTTATGGCAAGTGAAGTTGTCCATAAACAGCAAAATAGATCGCCTTTGAGAAACCATTTCGCGGTTGGCATCGGACAGCCAACTGTGAAATAACGTAGAAGTCATCCATGCGTTTTTTTGGAGAATCATAACTGTATGGAGGGCTTTGTCTATCTATACCCCGGAGGCATTTTGGAGTTTAAAACTCTCCAATCACCAACGGCGATAACTTTTCTCCAGTCCTACTCCCACAAATCAGTAACTTGACACACTCTTTGGATTTCTCGGACCTAGAAACTGTCTTCCCTTTCAGACTCAATGTTCTTTCTGGGAGCTGCCTGTAATACAAAGCTGTTTCATCTACACTGAAAATATCATGGTCAGGATATCCATGCATCAACTGCGGTAACCCCACTCGAAACTCGTCCACTGCATCACGGGGTACCGCTAAACTTTCCCCACAGACCTAAAAAGTATAAAGCACATGAGTTGATTGTTTCTTACTTTATACGACGAAATACCATATTTGTGTGACCAAGAGTGAAACCAACTTTTGGAAACCTTGAAGTCATTATGATGCAATCTTTGTGCTAGCTGGGTTGCCTTCTTATATAGGGTGCTCTCTAGCATGAGGAAACCTCCGTGCTTTTTCCTCATAGCAGTAGGCCAAGCCAAGGTTGCCTTATTCACTGTCTTGAACTTTTCGTTGGTTTTCAGGTGACATCTTTCCTCGAATGCTGCAGCGTTCAAAATTTCCCCGATAGTCGTTCGATGGTATACAACATTGTAGACGGTTTTTCGTGAAATTCCAAGTGATTTGGCTACGGAGCTCTGAGGTGCACCTGGTTGTTTCAGCATTTCCAACACATCCTGCTTCTCTCTAATCGATAAGCGCTTGCGCATTTTGACGTCAAATGACCTTGTCTCCGATCACTTGCAGCGGTGTGACTTCCTCGCAAGGATTATCCAATCAGTGAACAGTGCCATGAACGCGTCACGCTAGGTGCAACGCCATTGTTTGAGTTAGACATTTCAGGGTGGATGGTCAACAGTTGTCCCGAACAGCGGTCAACGACCAAGTGAGTACATATCAGGAACTGGGAAAATACGGAGGGGTGTGACATTACATAGTCAGAAACTACATTATTAAGTATACGGTTGGTTTGGGTTTTTGAAAACGTGGGAAGATATTGGGAAATGTGACTACTCAGGGGTGCGACATAGCAGGAGATTAACTGTACTTAAGCGTAGACTTTCAACCTCGGGTAATGGTAATAGAATTAAGATAGGGTATGTTGGCCTTATCNGGCCTTATCGACAAAAGTGAAGAGTAGGATTAGGAGTTGGAATGATGAGGATAAACAAGAGAGTGGAAAATGGCATGGAACCTTGTTGGACTCAAAATTCAACAGGGATTTCTATCGAAATGGTCCCATCAATGTGAACTGGGAATGACAGAGCATAAAGTGAGCTTCCTATCCCAATGACGAACCAAAGACAGAGTTTAAATTTGGAAGATTTCAGCAGCAACCGTTATATACTATATATATATATACAGCTGCGAATAGTATAAATATATATCTGATTCGCAGCCGTAAGCCTTAGAAATATCTAAGAAGAGAAGATAGGACTCACTATGGGGTCAATGGAAGATAACTGTAGCCCAAAACGTCATCTGTTAATCTTTGCAAGTGGAAGCCATATTGACAATTGTTGGTCAGTTTGTGGTAATCCAAATTTACAGATGATTTGTTTTCAAACCACTAGTTACGAGGCAAGAATAATGTGGGCTATTGGTTTGGATCACAGGATACACCTTGCATAAATATTAAAACACGTGAACATTGATTTGAACCCACTATACCCTGAACTTCGTCTTCACACGCAATCCCTTCGACCATACATAGGGAGGTACTAGAATCGAGTTTCTCTCTTATTGAAGCTCATCAGTAGTGCTTATCCACGCGCCCGTTCGGCGGGCAAAGGAATTGTAAAATTACCCTGATAAAGATCACCCACTGTAACCTAAACGTCGGCTTATTTTTACCTGTACCGATATCGATGTGTTTTCACAATTACAACATATATAAAATTGTACCCTTATATTTGTGGTTTTTCTCTGTTAGGTGAATATCATACTTGCACAAGTTTTATGATAGAATATGCTATAACGGTTTGTTGTCTAGAAGATTTTACAAAACCCTATGTGAGGTATTTACTCTGATGAGTACCTTCAGTTGACTGAACTGCTTTCTGTCCTCAGCCCACTGCTTTTCCATCGTCTTTTTTCACTGAATATACTGCAGATCGATATTCACTCCATTAAATGTAGCTATGCTGCATAGACCATGAGCACATTCGTGGTATGGGTTAACGGAATTTGTAGAATTATGAAGCACCAGAAATTCACGCCAACAAAATCTAAAGACAACATTAATCATAGTGTTAGGAAGCGTGAATGCGATGGATTGTGAAATAAACGTGTTTGCCAATTTAGATCAGAATGCGAAACATCTGGCGTGATTGGTTGATTCTCACATACTTTGAAAGATGCTGTGCATATACATAATAAAACAATCTGAAGGAATGCTATTTTTCTACACATTCACGAAACAGCTTAGTAGTAGTTTTTTATTGTTGACACCTTTGGGACGAACGAAACGACGAGGAGTAAACGATGTTAGATGCGAAAAACGTAAAACGGTTGTGACATGTTTTGTCACTCGGATCCTATTCTGCATCATTTACTTAGCTCTTTCTTGTGACTCTAAAAGGCTGAGACGCACATCCGGTAACCTTCCCCCAGAAAAGGTCGGTTAAACCCTTTTGAGGGCGAGAGGGCTTGCTCTAGGCAAGACGCCTAATTCTTAATCGACAAAACCTGCTATTAAACTTGTCCAAATACCAGGATTCCACTTCTCTCTGGATTACACACGCATTCGTTTAATGACGAATGAGTTCCTAGGTAGGCATCAGAATCAGCAACCTTACACCAACATACCTCTACATTGCAGTCCGCACTTTATTGCACAAAAGCTAAGGGTGCATGCCATACCTTTTTTCAATTTCTCCTGTCCAAATATCAATTTCCTATGTGGATAGTACGATGGCGCGATTACTCCGTCGTTTCGCATTGTCTTATAATTTTTATGGTGCTCTTGTTGTCGCGTTCACTCCAGTCGTCTGGTGATGGCAAGCCTACTGTGCAGCCGAAGTTCACTGGGCCTGCTAAAGACTGGCTCTGATTAGGTCGGCAAGCTCCAGGTCCGTTGTTGCGGCTGAACCATCCGACCGGTCAATAAATGAGCCAGATCGTGTGATTTTCTGGCCGGTATAGGAGGAGGATAAGTTCTGAATCCGCTGCTGCATAAGTGTTGGTAGAGAATCACCACTGGATAATCAGTCTTGGAACGATGCGCCGTTTGGTAAATTCGGTATGGAAAAAGTTCAAGGAATGATGACGCTGGGTCAACGTTTGACTCGTCTAAGATGCACGTACTATTTCTCTAAGCCGGTTTGTAAACGGATTATCATAATAAAATCTTGAACTTGTCTTAAGTACGGACTACAATATCTACTAATGTAGGTCAACGCAAAAATTGATATTCAGACATCTTAAATTGATATTTTGCTATGTTAAATTGATATTGTGACATTTTAAATTGATACTCGGACATTATAAATTAAAAAGTTATAGATAAAAAAGCCACAGAAGGCCGGAGCTTTCTTAGAAAGTTCATTATGAATGACCAAATCTCGTCTACACGTATCAGTGCCATATACCTTTTTTCACCCTGTCTGCGCCTTAGCCACACGTTTGACGCTTAATAGATCGAGAGGGAGTGAAGTTTGTTGGAACGTTATCGCTAGATCATCCCATGCGATTTTCGCATGCATTAACTATCACCTTAATGATTCTGAACAGGGGCACACAAACTATGCAATGCTGATGAGCTTCCGAGATCAAAACGGTTGTCCAGTGCGCCTGGTCCGTCATCACGCAGGAATGGGCAACCGAAATAAAATGTATAAGACAATCTACCATGTATGGTAATACCCTCTCAAAAACAGGCTTTGATCCTTCGTAATAGATCATGTCCTAGAACAGTCGCTCAGATCCTCTCCTAAAACAAGTCTCCAAAGCGACCAAAATAATTTTCGCAATTGCAACTCAAAACTAATTCCGATTAGGAAAGTGTGATCCGAGTGACCATAAACATCTGGTCAAAACTGGCTATGCATTTTTGATCAGCTGTAGTGTGAGTTGATTGGTACTCTCGAAAAACAATTTTCACGTGAGAGAGATTGTTGGTGTGAAAGTTATAATAAATTATTTTTATTTTTATTATAAATTATTAAAATGCCGAACTGCCTTGACTAGGCATTTTGAAAAAAGATTACGGTCAAAATTCATTCTCCGTTCGGTGCTCTTTTTCGACAAAACAAACAAATTCTATCACAACACTTTAAACAAATCCGAAATTGCTAATTTTGTACGGTGCTTTGCTTTGCTGTCAACATTTTTCGTCATTCACTTCTATTCATGCACAAAGTTACGGGAAATGAAAATGTTTATCAAATTTCCGACGGTGAGTTTCTTTGTGGAAATTGATCATTTGTCATCTACAACCCTTTTGAGATTAGCATTTATTCTTTGAATGATTTCTCTTTTATCAATTTTTTTTAGTTATCGTCAAGATTTCTGTGCATTTATATATTGAAAAATTCCGAAAAACTAATATATATATATTGCTATTGGACTTTTTTGTTACCAACAGAAAAGAGGTTGACAAGATTGATTAGCGTGACATGAAGTGTTCTCTTCGTAATAGAAAAGTAGCTTATATATTGACCTACCGATGTTATTGTTGAAGAACGATGAAATAAAGGTATTGTATAAGTAACCGTGCTAAATCAAGATGTTGAGAAGTATCTATAAATTTGCTTCTCTAAGTTCCAGCTGATCGGGATCTTTCATGCCAGTTTTAAGAGTGAGAAAAATTGGTCAAACCTTGTGACATAGGCATACAAAATGAGATGTCGAACAGATATCCTTGTACGTTTTACTTCTTAATCAGACTCATTTTGATTTTGGCATATATAATAATGTGCACGTTGCTGGGAAAAAATCAAGCTCCGATATATCCATTGATTGGTGATGATGATTAGAAATCTACAGTGAGGAACTTCAAAGGATCATTTAGAGAAAGCCACTGCTGTGGCGTACTGTTGGTTAAAAGTTTAACTGCATATGTATATGGTACTTTTATTTGATTGGCTACCGCTAACTGCTACCACATGTAAACATGCAAGTTACGCTGACCTAGTCAACTGGATTTCAGTATGTAACTGTACTCTATGAGAACTTCATTGCTTACTTGACTGCCCGTCTTGACCGCTTTAATGCATATCTTTGCATTCGCCCATCGTCAAGCGTAGAGATGCTAATCACTTTCAGCTCCGCTTGTTATAAAACAAAAATTGTTGATTCGTTCCGTTCTCTGTGGTGCAATTTTGTGTGATTTCAACGTCTTACTTAATAAATGTCGTTATGATAACTTGTTAAATGACGTGCCACCGTCAATTAGCCCATTAGTTGATAGTACGACAAAGATCATTTGTCCTAAGGCAAAACTGTTGTATTCGAATTTATCATGCACCACAATTTTTGCTTGTGGCTGAGTTTTTAAACTGATATATATATATATATATATATATCACCATATGGGTTCAGAATCAACTGACCCCTGTGATTTGAATTTCCTGGATAATTCGACTGTGGTTGAACATTCCTTGCTCACAGTCTACATTCTTCGCTGAAAGACGGTGGTACTATAATAATCCTTGTTGAAAATATCATTCAGTGGACACGTTCAAAACTGGAATACGACTTCACCGTCACCTTTTGATTTTGTCAGTCCCTATGATCCAAATGCATCGAAATGAGATTTGCTTAATGGGGGCTAGATAACGGCAGCTCCAGCACCCCCATTTCCCCTGTCGTTGTAGATTTCTGCTTTCCTTAATGAAGGATTATGATGAAACAGTCTGGATCGGCATGCCTGTTACACGCCGTCACTTGTGCTCAACGAAATGAACGAAGCGACTCGTTCGTTGTGGAGTAGTTTCCCAATGGAGGTGCATTCTTTGGTTGCAAGGCAGCGTGATCAATCTGAGACAAATGTGGTGAGGGTAACATTGACCTCTCTCAGTGTACTGTCAATAAAGTACCTTGCAGTGAACTACTACTCGTATAATATACTAGTAGCATGTTTGACGCTCGCATGAGGAGTAATCGGCACGATTTGGAAAGTTTTCCCTGGTCCACCACTCCGTGTATGAATGTATGCGAACATGGTTATAAAAGTGTTGAGCACCGAAAGTACAGCTTACACACTCATCTTGCTGATGACAAATTTTATTTGTCTACCGACATGGGCTAACTATCATCTGAATAGAGTACAAAGTCCTTGAGAGGTCAGATGGTCCATTTAAAACCTGATAAATCTAACAGAGTTTAATAAAAACGCTAAAGAAGTTAAAATTCTGCGGCTATATAAAAGAGAGATAGTTGGAAATCTCTAATCTATCTTTGACAAAGCACAGGAACAAATTTAATCTAACTTTAAGTACGTGAATGCTTTTGATGCTAAATCTGGTTGTATACTTGTAATTTCCAAAATTGATCAGTGAATTTAAATATTTGAAATTTATTTTTTGACCATGATGCCTTCTACGAAAAAAGTATCTTAAGTTATAGGTCTTATTGAGTGCAAAAAATGGTACCACTAATGATGTGGTGAACGTGCTAGCCCATATTGTTTACAACCTCTATGGGTGTATTTTCCCAGGCAACCTTTTTATGGCGCCGGCCCATTTCCTAGACGTTTAATGTGCACTTCAATAATTAATAAACAAACAGGGAAGTACAGAAACGTATTAACGATTATTATTATTACCTGATTAACGCTTTATCTAATGTATTCTGAAACCAATTTTTAGCAACTACATTCCATGAGGAGTTGTACGGACTGAAATCATCCTTTCCAACCGATTTATTGCAAACCCAAGTGCTCGATGAATCAACTGTCCATTTTGAGTACATGTGGATGATTGAGGCACAACCAGAAAAGGAGATCCTATTTCAACTACAATACTCTGCAGTAAGCCAACAACCGTAAGCTCATTCATCAATCTATATGCTTGTCGAGTCTGTCTAAAACCCGACGGATCTGGGTTTTCTTTTGCAGCCTGATCCACTTAGCCAGAATGACTTCACGATTTGGGCACTCAGTGGCACAAACCTACAGTGTGTTCGGAACGTTCTGTTCAATGAAAACAAGAACTATCATTTTCTAGTAAATCGGACTATCATTGTGTTATTTAGCACTGAATCTTTCATTGACAAAGCAAGGCTGACATTGGAATACGAAATGAGTAAGTGTTTCCCCGAAGAACCGGACAGATTTACTTATGTTATAAATAATCACTTTGCAGACACACCTGGTTAGCTTACTTCACGCCCGTTATGAAGAGTCTGTCGAGATTGAATGAACAATTTTTCTGAGCACTCTGGTCTTCTGTAGGAAAAGACCCTTTACCTTCGACAGGACTAACAATAAGAGCACGCATTTTCTCTGTTTTTGGGATTTTAGGATTTTATTCGAAACGATTTGTATAACTCTCTGCAGCCCGATGCGTATGTATTTACTCTATCGAAATTATGATAAAAACTGAAAAGAATTTCGTGGAATAGTCTGTAAATTTCACCACTGGATTTATTTATTACCATTTGGTTTTTTTTCTGGAAGAGATTAGCACCCACATGAGGATAAATTGATATTTGTATGGTGAATATCTACAGAGGCTTGAGAATATGGAAAAGTGGTCCCTTCAGCATCCCTTAGGATTCTTTTTTGTGTTGAATGCACCCCTAGTTCTTGAACAGTTTATTGGTGTCTCTGATGTTGCAGGGCGGTCTTTTGTCTGATTTAGTGGTAAAACAAATCGTAGCATATCTCCATCAGGTGATTGCGGGATTTGGGTGCACAGAGAGAGCACTCGCGAGGTAAAATCCCCTACGTTCTTAGACATCACCAATGATCTTGCGCGTTAATACCCACCAACTCAAATGTGACCAAATCAGTGATCGTTCTGCGCATCCCGCAAACCGGTGCGTGCTCAGTTACGTTCTCTTACGAGGTGTCATGTTGCATGATTGAATGCATCAACTGTAAATGATGACTTGTACCCTGTCACCTGAGTTAAAAGTAGGCCAACTGAACTTATCATCTGCTTTATTTATTCTTTCTTCTTGAAACGAAAAAATTATAGAAATCGTATTACAAATTTTATCACCGTATTATAGCCTAAATATTTGCGAGACAAACCTTTGTGATTAGGATAGGGTTAGAGGCATTATGCCTCGTCTGTTCTACTTTTATCTGGATATGAAACGAGTAAAATCTGTTTCTATGTTAGAGTAACATCAGTCGTTCAATTTTGCAATGTGGGTCACGTTTTTCCCATGCTTTATTTTCACTTTGTGATAAATCAAGCCATGGGAAGGTGAAAATTCCCGACACCACATAACGAGGGTAGTTGGTGAGCCGCTGTCTGATATAACAAAGAAGTGTGGTTCTTTGTAACATCATAAATCTCATGTCTAACGTTTTTACAGCGTTAATTGAGACTGGTAATCAGGTGATCTTTTTGCCAATCAGCAGACTGAATAACCAGTTTATTGAATTTACAAGCTAAATTAAAAATCATCATATGCCGACAAAATGTCTACATCAGTTATCTCTTGCGCCCCATCATGCACCAAGCTACCAAAGGAACGTATGAGAGACAAGCCATACCTTTTGTGGAAAACCGTGAGTTTCATTTTTCTGAGTATCAAGTAGGTGTAACTTTATTGTTACCTGGGGCAAACAGGAAATAGATTCCGCACCTGCCTTGGTATGTCAGGGTAGATCATATAACGATGCAAAATCCTACTATTATTTTCCTCACGTCACATATTTAATTTCGGGAATAAAAGTATGGATCAATTAACCTTTTCAGTATTCTTCCAATTTTATATCAAAATTTCTTTTTATAGGTGGGATTTTACCTTACTCTAAAATTAAAACATTTGAAAGAATAGCATGGCTTGCTAACGTTAATTTTTTTTCGTAAAATTGTGGAATAAAAATGCTCCCTATTTATTGCGATATAAATATTTAATTAAACCTTGCTATTTGTCCATTAAAATATAACAGTAAACTACATTTGTTGTACTTTCTTCAAGCACTTAACGTAGCTTGTTATGTGGTCCAATTATATTTGACCAAAAGGTGACCAGATATTTCCTGATTTCCCATGAGCAATAGCATATTACTAGAAGACAAACTAAGCCAATATATTGTACTCGGTTCCATTAGATTGTAGTGCAAATACATTTAGCTGTTTCCTTGGTCTGATGGTCGCATTTTATTGCTTCTCATACCAACGATCTTTACAAAATATACCGGACTCCATTCACTAGGCTACTGAGAGGGCTGATCATGTGTAATTATTCAGTATTTCATTCGATTATTTTTTAACTGCTGCTTTATTGAAACACTTGTTAAGTGCGTAATTTTTATCTTGTGTGTAAAATGTTTGATAGATGGACAAATAACCGGCAGTGATCGCGCAAATTAGGTCATTGTCAAGTTTTCTCAGAATACTTCTCGGACTATTCAAGGAAAAGCTTTTGTAGAAAATAACCCCGGAAATAACTAGCTTGCTAGCCAGATCGATAGATAGATAGATAGATCGATAGATAGATAGATAGATATATAGATAGATAGATAGATAGATAGATAGATGGACAGGTAGGCAGATTGATTGATGAATGAATGAATAGCATATTTATTATTCAAATTTTCCAATTGATGTGATTACAGTATGATACCATATTACATTCCAGTATCAACTAAAGAAGTGGAATATTGTGGTGGGATGATTCGTGAGCCATTCGGACACATATTAAGCCCAAATTATCCACAAAGTTATCCGGCTTTGGCATCATGTTTATGGTTGATCGAAGCAAAGCAAGATGAGGAAATAATCATTTCATTCAATGCATTTAAGGTAAGTTTTCGCCAGTAGTTTCCCTAAAATCATGATTTCATCAATGGGTAAGCTCCCTAATTGCTGGCTATGCACTGCAATAGCAATGTGTTTTAGATTGTCTGAGTGGAAAATCTGATCGGTTATCTGACAGTCAGCTGGATAATAGGATTGCTTCCAACTGTGATGTACCAGCCTCGATCATGAACGAGATGGACGCATTCACTCTGTCCACAATATTCATCAAGAATAAATCTCTTGCAGAATGCTTTATAGATCTCGGTTTACTTTACTCAACAATTTCAGAATATTGAACTCCATAGAGAAACAATTCTGTGTTCTGATAAGATAGCTAAGAGTAACTTAGGAAACATGTAATGGGCACTTCTAAAAATCGGGTTTTAACTGGTGTAGTTCCAGCTAAAACACCACTATTCTTAACTAGTGAGTGACATTTAAACAAACGATGTTTAATGGCCATGACCAGAATAGGATATGTAACTTCCGGTAGTGTATCATTAATTACCGATTGTATTGTACTGCAACGTCATCATTTCCGAATGAGCAATAACGGGTTGCGCTATTCACAGATGGCAGCCCTTTAATTGGCCGCTTCCCTCTTGATGAAAATTTTATCGCTATATAGTCAATATAAGGAAGTATAATGTAAACACAAAAGAAGGAATAGGAAGCAGTTTCTAGACTCGGAAAACTGGATGTATGTGTAAAAACATTCCTTTTATCACCATGCTTTTGTCATTCTTGTGTTTTGCCGCCAGTCAATGTGACCGGACCAGGGCTGTAGGCAAATCGTGGTACCAAGTCATCCTTTACAGTCTGAGACGTTATGCTTCACTCGATGACTACATCTGATCGTGCATCAGTTTTTGCCCTATGTAGTTTTATGACATAGTAGTTTCATTTCCCAACACTGCGTAATGTACTACTGAGTGCATGTGGGCTGTGGATGAAGTGATTGTAGGAAAAATCTCTGAATGCGTAACCACGCATTCTCCGTGGTCGGTAGTAGAACGAGCAATCCGTGTGGAGTTTCGGCTACGTGAATCCATGACCAAGGATTTGATAATTGAGGCGGCAAACTTAATGGGCCTTCAAAAGAATAAGCATTGTATTGACCACGGTTACTCCGAAGCTGCCTACCACCAAGGTTGGGCAGTGGTGGATGGGCTCCCATCTCGAATCCTCATTATGTCATTGGTAGTGACCTGAACCAAATGACTAGCGCCTACCACATAATAAACTGTACCTTAATTTCGAAAGATGTCTTAGCAAGGTTTAGCTTCAAATCCCTTTGAGGAGGTGCACCGGAAACACATTGTGCCACAACCTTTTGCAATACTCAACATTTTGTCGAGCATGAAAACTGGGTGAAAGAAAAATTCAAGACGAGCTGAATTGACTTTTGCTTTGTGAGTCGAAAACAAAATGATAGGAGCTTTATCCATAGAATACATGCAGCTGCTTAAATATCTGCACAATCAAGGAATTTAAATTTCATTCGTAATCAATTCATGCTGTTTAAATTAGAAAGATCTTTTTCTGGATGTTAAGCATCTCTCTCTGCAATCTATCATTTAGATAACAATTTTTTGTCGCTAGAATGCTCACATAAGAACGGGCCAGTACACAGTGAACGTAAGCTGTATTATGAGAGAAAATATGTGCATTCACATAAGTGACGGGTCTGAACAACAAGTGATCCAGTTGCATGCGGGTTCCGTCAATCCTCTATTATCATGTCCTAAGTACAAACAGGTTAGGAATAGCTTCAACCGATTCATCGTCCCGATAGACCAACACCTATAGGAACTAGGTTTATCACCCCAGTTATCTTTCAAAGATGGTTTGTGTCGTACAGTGTAAAATTAGAAGGTAAAACTGTCTGATCAGCGAGTACATAAGGTCAATTAGACAAGTGGGTAGCATGTGTAATGTGCCGTCAGTCAGTCCTAAGATCTTTAGTTCGGTTGATGGTCCCAACCTTCTGCAAACGTTGGACGACTTTTAAAAAACAGTTAGCTGCTACACAGCATTTTTGCTATTATGCTGACAGTGAATTCTACTCTCTATAACTCAGTACGGCCTAGTATTTCGATCTTTAACTGCCTGACGTACGTCGTGTGGTACACATTTTCGTACCCAGTCAAGGTCATTAAAATCTAAAGATTAGAATTTTGTTCTTTTTAGACAGTCGACATGTGGGCGCGTGCTTGCTCACTTCGCAGGTTCGAGCGGGTGGTGGTGGCCCAGTTGTAACGTCACCAAATTATCACCTCGGGGATGAGTGTTCCGATCCTACCACCAACGCCTGATTTTCCCTTTGTGTGTTGAATGGCAGCCCTTTAATTGGCAAATTCCCCCTTTCTGAAAATAATATCTTAGTTTATTCGAAAAAAGGAAGTGAAACGAAAATGGAAAGCAAAAGCATTTGAAAAAAGAAAGAAAATCGACTTTTTAAAATTTATATCCCGAAACGTTTTTAGCATTGTATTACAAACTAGAATATTATTATTATATTATTATAATAATATTCATTGACGAAAACCAAAACCAAATGGCTCTTTCAGATGACTGGGCATGATTACGTAGCCATTTGGATTTCTGATGCGGACTTGCTTACTCCCTATGGAAACTACAACTCCAAGCCGAATAAAACACATCATTTCCGAGCCGGGCAAAGTCTGTTTATTTCACTTAGGTCTCTGAATCAAGCGGTAAACGGCTACTTTTCACTGAAATTCTATAAAAGTAAGTTAAACTGATTCAGTAATTTGATTTTTCATCACACGCAATCGTTGGAAGATGTATTGCGATCCGGCTTCTTTTCGCTCTTTTGTTAAGTTAATCATTTGAGCATGTTCTACTTACGTGTGCGGATTGAACTTATCTCGACTCTAGTTCCGTGTCCCAAAAGATTTCTTAAATTTTCTTGTTGATAGAACCAGGCCAATCGGAAGCGAAACACTAACAAAGGTATTAATTTTGTATGTTCTCGTCCAAATGTGAAACGAATTAAGAAATCTAGTTAAGTTTTGTGACGACTGTGTGTGAGGTTGCCTAGGCTTGGTAACAAGCAGGTTAGTCCAAGGGTAAATAAAATTTATATTCTTTTGAACACACAAGGTGGGTCTCTTATGAGCAATCAGTAATGCTTCGAGTATCCCCAGTCGGTTTGTTGCCATGGCATAACAAAATCGCGAACGCCCTCACGGGGTCTATTTTGTGTCCGCTTGCGACTAACTGGCGCGCGATGCTCGAGGCTGGTCTACGTCATACAGGCTTATGTAGACTCGACCGATGAGAGTATGAAGAAGCAATTCCTGTCCAAGTGTTTGTCTTCAAATTTATCACGGGATCTGCATGGTTAAGTTGCTTGCTGGTAGTGATGTCGGACGCTCCTCGTTGATTATTTCCGCTGAATACTCTTGAGACTTTCATCATCACGCGCAAACTTCTGGTTAGTGATCTACTCAGAAATGATCAAACCTAAATATCGTTCTCGTCAGAGTTCATAGGTTTTATCCTTCCACCATAGTTCATCCATGAATATCGGAGAAGTTAACCTATAAGACAGTTGCACACTAGGTAAGCATTTTACCCAATATTTACTTTTTTAACAGAAAGGTAAATTCTGCCATATTACAAGGCAATATGTTTCAAAATATAAACAACCTCAGGATGTAATAAACTTATGTGAATTACCGGTAGACTACGGTCATAGATCAACACAAGCCCTAACTCTGGAGTCCAGATCAGGAATTTGAAATTCACTATAATGAGTCAGCTATTTTACATCCCTTTCTGATTCTGAATTGTACACAAACAGGATTGAAATTTATTTCATGTTTTACGTATTCGTTCTTCGCTTTGTTTTAGAACCAGCCAACAAACAAAGGAGAAACACAAAGTCGTGAAACGTATGACAACCACAACTAATGCAAATTCGAAGTTCACAGTTCTCATCGCTTCTAATTTCGTTTTATTGACGAACAATCACTTGTTTGTAAGATCTTTTTTTTCCATTCTCTCCCTTCCTTCCTGATGATGCGAACCATCAAACTCATCAATGCCTTCCCGTTTTAGCCTTCATTTTTATCAGTTATTTGTTCATTTGTTTTTGCCTCTAACAAAATAAAGCCTTTTATGTCCACTGCATACTCTATATTGAGCAAAATGCGTCCATGGAGTTTCCTTAATCGTTAACTACAAAACCAGTCTTACTTTATTTGCCGTTTCTACTCAGTTTCGTTTGTACACTCAAGTGTTGGACTGGTATTATTCATCTTGGCTTACAGTCTTTCTGATTTCATCCTCACATGCAATCCTTAGTTGATTTAGAGTGGTGGGTTTGGCAATCAACATAAACACTCTCTGAGATTGGAACTCTGTAGGGCTTGATACATATATATATATATATATACTTGTAAAGTGAATGAAGAACTTTCGTGTCCAGTGAGATCAATATTCATTCTTTTCTTTCACGTCATTCTGTTGATCAGTACAGCTGTTCAGTTGATCAAAAATGTACCAAACTCCTAAAGGTATAAACATGTTGAGTTAATGGCTAATGAATTTGTTTTGCTCAATGGAAGACTATCTGGTCCTAACACATTTCGTCTGACCTCATCGTTGTTCACGCTATGCTCCCACAATACACGGGCGATATTGACAAGTCTTCGACTACTTTTAGGGTGTCATTACTCGACAAAGTGAAAGAGCAGGTTCCTGCCAATCTTGCAACAATATCTTAAACTTTGAAGGTGCAAAAAAACACACCATGTAGAGTAACCTTAGTTGTCAAACGATTCAGCGATTCTTGCGTTTTCACTGAGGAGGGCAGTATCATCGACATACTCTAAGTCTACGACTTTGTCTCCGGGACGAACCTCAACGCCAGCTTTTGTTACGTTGTGCAACGCGTTTTGTGGAACATCGGCTACGGCAAATTTGAAGAGAAAATACAAAGATAGGGCAACCCGGTCGTACCCCATTAGTGACAGGAAATGAGAATGAAGGTTCACCATAGATCCTAACCTTCCCAGAGGTCTGGCACTAGAGTGCTATCAGAAGCATAAAATACTNACTTCTTGGGTACTTTGGATATCAGCAAACAGTTCCACAGTGCGGAGCAATCGATGGAGTCATGGGTCGGTTTGATGTCCAAAACACGATCATATCTTGTCATCTGAACGTGTGGCGGTATTCTAGTAGCTGACGAAGGGTGGAGACTTGATCTGTGCAACTACGAAGTGCACGAAACTAGGTCTACTCCTCGTGGATTTGTCTTTCGCGATACGGGCTTAGTCTGGGACATAAAACGGACGCCAGCAGCTTCGGTGCTATTGGAACCAGATTTGCGCCCCTTTGGTTTGAACAGGCGTTGCGACAGCCCTTCTTGTAGATGGATGTAACAATCGATTCTCCTAATGCGTGGGATACACTTTCAGTTTCCCAGATCAGGGCTTGGAGATCCTTTAGCATCTCCACTTCTGGGGGCGGTCCCGGGGATAGTGACCACGGTGCACTCTCATGAGAACTACTTAAGGCCGCCAGCGCAGGGGCTGGTTGAACTGCGATGTGAAGTACTCTGCCCGGCATTCTAATCGTCGGTACATTAGCGTCCATTAGAGTACCGTACATTAGCGTGCCGTTTAATTCGTAGATCTTTTCACTAACACACTGTCTTTTGGAGCCCGTAGAAAGGATGATTTGGAATAATCGCCAGGTGTTTCCACACCTAGCTGTTGATTCCATCTCCTTTGCACATAGCGCCCGCCACGCTTCTCAGTCATCACTCAAACTCATTATGAGTTTGCCCTTCAGAAAGAGGCGATATCTGCCGGGATTGCTCAACACACGTTAAAAAGTTTGAGAACGTTGGAGCAGACCCAGTGATTTACAACTAGCAGGGTTAGACCACAATTGTGTAAACTGGCTGAGTGCATTGCGTTTTGAATGGTTGTTCAGTGTTGATCCACACCTCTTGGTGGTTTACTAGTTAGCCTTGTGACCAACTCATTTTTGGAGTCGGTTAGCACGACCAGATCAGGAAGCTTGGCAACTTCAAGCTGGTTGAATCTCATCTTTTGAGGCCACCAAATCGCATAGACAACTTGGCACAAACCAGTGTGTGGTCTGAGGAACACACCGTCTATCCCCATAATCTGAACGACAGCTATCAAGGCCATGATGGCTACCAAGATGGGTCTCATCAAGTCACAGAAGGCCAGCTCGTGCATTTATGTCTCCGGCCAGGATAACGATTTCCGTCTTAGGTGCTTGAGGAAGGAGCTCATGTAGGTTACGACAGTAGGCATGTTTGACTGTATCAGGGCTGCGGACTGAAGGAGTGTATGCAGAAATCACAAACAAGCACTGTTCTTTTAGCTTCTGCTTTTTTACTTTAATTAAGCCTCTGAGTCTCACTTCTCATGGTCGGCTATTTATCGGGATCCAGTCCAATAGACCAGCCTCGATCCTGGCGCTTACGGTAATAGCAAGGCCTGCTTCATCAGACGCTGATGCAATAAGGTCCTCGGGAACGCGTGGTTAAATCGCTTCTTTTGGATCGGAAGGAGACGTTGATCGGATCACTGAGCTCGAATTCGGAGTGTGTTTCCGAGAGGCGACATACATCAATCTCCAGACTTTCGAGCGTGGGAGCCAAACCTGCTTCTCTTCCTATTCACAATAGGTTTCTTGCATTAAACGAAGCAGATATGAACGCAGAGTGAGATCGGAGGAATAGAATGGTGGGCTACGAGTAATTCAACGCTTCAGAGACGCGTCGTCGTAGTTGATGTACTCACCGATTACGAAATACGAATCACTTTTCACAAATCACGGAAGCCATGTAAACACTGAACCACACTGGTACTAGCACAACAGTATCCCACCTAAACTGAGACGCAAGGTAAAGGCCACAGGAATAGCGCTTCGATTATTGAAAGAAATCATGGAGTTTAAATAATATGTACAAAACAAGTTCATTGGTCGTCCAAGCCTCTGCCAATCGCGTGCTAACATTCCTGGTCTCATACAGCTTCTGTCTGGGCCTTACGATTTCTGACTGGTTGGTACAATCGGCCTATGGTTTGTAGTCCAGAAGCTTTAAGACGTAGGTGCTTTGCTTACGTCACCTTGGAAACTTGACTCATCATAGCTGTGCGAAAGCTGAAACGTGTGGCTCCGTGGTTTGCGTTATTGTGTAGGCTAGGTTCACCACACACCGAAGAGGACAGCGGCGAGCTTCGACATGAACCTTTGGTTAAATAACCTGACTCACAAGGCAGTGGAGTGGAGTAGGGAGTCCACAATCCGGTGAATGGCTGACCAGTTCATACACCTTTCGGTTGTGGCCAACTATCGAGGGTACCCAGATTGTCCTTGACCAGCGCACTTGCCGGTGAGCTTCATGGTGGTCAACTTCAAATGTTAACTTTGGAAACCGGTTAGGTTGCGCCAAGGAATGGTGCCACTATGAGCTTCTTACGCCAGATGTGGGTGGCTTGGAATCAGGGTTTAGCCAACTTCCCTAGACTAACTACCAATGGCCAGTCAACCCAGTGGAAAGCGCCGGGCATTCGCCTTTGCCCTGCCCCTACAGTGTTCACACTGACACGAGAAGG
>UZAN01039674.1:16279-29104 GCA_900618425.1 Echinostoma caproni
GATGATACCCAGGTCCTTCTCACTTGTGGCGTGTGGCAGTTGTTCGTTTCCGAGGAAATATGAAAATGAAAGTAATTTTTAGTGTAAGCTTCAAGGCATGGGCGATCTGTAGAGGGACATGAATCTACTGTGCAATTATGCTCACCGGCAGCCCAGACCCAAGCATTCAGGAAACACATGGCACACATTTCAGAAAAATGAAGTATACATGTTGGCTCGTGGTGCATCCACAGCCGAATAAAGTTTTTAGATCAAATCACAAATCCAGTAGTTATTGTCACGATAAGTGACGTTTCATGCTCGTAATAGGCGTATAATGGCGGAACGTGCTCCATTATGTACATGTACAAAGTGATACTAGTTAATTAACCGCTTTTTACTTGTCTATCTGCAAAATACTGGATTCCACACTCTGTTGGATGGATGGGGTTGGAGTGCTTACCAGTTTACGGTTCAGGTTTCCACTGCCATATATATATATATTTGATAATAAGTAGTATGTGAATGACTGGACAAAATTTCCTTGGAAGCACACGACCGGTTTCGCGGTTCTTGCCGCTCGTCAGGCATGCGTATCCGGTAATCTTTTGTCAGTTCATTCATATATATATATATCTATGACACGAAATTCATCACATAAAAGTAAATTCCAATGGCAGCATGACGCGAATCAATAAACGGGAAGGAAAGAAAATAACAGCGTTTTTAACAAACGGACATTTACCGGTCTACTTCGTTTCGGGTCCATTAGAAAAAATTACCGTCTCCGTGCCATATTGAACATCTCACAGCTTCAAAATAATGAGCTCATTTTCAACCAGTCAGTGGAAGCTGAGTATGCCAAATAAAAATGTTTCGATCTGGAATTTCGAAACCAGTTATTTTATCTGCGTTATTCGTTAGGGAAGTTATTTTCACATTTTGCATCAATGTTGATTAAATCTTATCACGAACAGCAGAACTGATTTACACGAGATTTCACGGACTGATTAAGCTCTTAACACCTCCCGATGATTGGTTTCGAGAAAAAAAGACAAAATCCATATTTAGCTGGATCAGGTGAAGAGTTGATGGATCGCCGATAGATTGTTGGACTGTGTGACGTGAAGCGATGGAGGTGTCACTCATGCTGTCCCGAGGAATTTGATTTTATCATGCCACAGAATTTAATGGGGTTAATGAATGTTTTAGTTCAACATTTTCCGGGTTGAACGCTATATTGTTTATCTTGTTGATGACAGGAGGCGCGTTGGCTTAGTAGATCCTAACACTATTGAATGATTTCATGAATTATTCACAAACTCATTATTTGATTAGTGAAATTTCTTTCGCAAGAGATTATCACAATTTTAGGTTAGCCCATTCGGTTGTTCAGAGGCACCAGGCACTCTTGATGGTCTTGGTGTGGATTTTACTCCGCGGAAGTTGATGACCGTTAACCATGTAGTTCAGGTGTTAGGATTTGAATTCACGACCCGAGGGTTTGCGTTTCGAGTCCTGGCAGGGACACAAAAAGTACGCACTACTGACGTGATCCAAAGAAGGCGAAAAACCTCTCTGTTGGCACTAACATTTTCATGACACTAAAGGGTTTTGGCATTAGTTGGATACTTCTCGTTGATCCTTTCCGGTTAGTTTCGTTGAGGTTTGATTCGATGACCGCTTTTGGATTCGCGCTGACCGCGTTTGACTGTCGGACTAGACTGACTTCCGCAAACCTCTTGAATACATCCACCAAGAGCTGTAATGCAAACCTCCGTTGAAAAGATGGACGATTGACTATCTGGGGACATAGATAAGATATAGAAAGTGAATGAAACTATATTTGGTTGTCCAACCAAACTTGCCACGTGAGCCTTTCAAACTATATTTACGACCAACATGAAATCAGTGGTTGAAAGAGATCTCTCTCCTGATTAGATCTAGGATGGCTTCACCATCACTGTTTCATAGTAAAGCATTTTTCAAAATACTTGTCACTGGAGGACTCTGTAAAGCAGATTAGAGAGCAAATGACAGATAATGTCTGAGATTATGCGTTGTGCACTCAGTTAAAAGCAAAATTCCATGAAAACTGTAGCTTATTGATTGGTTAGCACGTTACTAGGCCTTACTTGAATATTGACGTTCAACCACCGTCACACGATATATGAAATGGTGTTTGGCAATCAAAAAGTTTCGAATTACAGTGACCTTCTTCATTACGCACTATAGTGTAACAGTTTAGGGGTGAGTCTCTCGATCACGGAACCGAAATTTCGGTCATGGTACGTGGAAATTTATATCCTTCCGCCAAGAATTACATAAGGTCGCAACAAGATAGTTAGTTGGTACTCAGTGTTTATGTCTATCTGCTCTCTATATTTCGCCTTAAAACATCCCAGACACAGTATTAGCTCGAAACGTTTAATGCATGCGTACCTTGGATCCAGAGAATTCCCTTGCTCATTATTACCTCGGTATGTATCAAACTTTCCCATCTGCGTTGGCACCGTGTCTGCGTCAGACGACTAATGATATACGTAAGATTCCTTTCAGCTGAAGTCCCTATTACGAATTCATGAGGTAGACTTAGATTCTGATGATAACTACGTAAGCGCATTTCTAACCCAGGATCCAAAAGCAATCTAATCTAACATGTATCATCTATTTTAATGCTGCTATTTTTACCCAACAGAGGTACGAAACAAATCCAGTTGAAGTTCAGTTATTGATGGTACTGTCGTCGTAAGAATCTTGAAATCTTCCAGTTTTCGTGTGGTTGACAGCGCCATATCTGTTCTCCGCGAAGTATTGCTCGATCAGTTTAGATGGATAGAATGAGTGACACGAGGAAAAGGCTTTGAGTTGGCTACCTAGGTCACTGAGATGTTTCAAGCAGTGCTTTCTGAACCCCAAGTCTAATCACATTTTTAAGATATGTGAGAATTTTCAGTTACATAACACTGTTTGTTTTAAAATGAATGGACTATCACCACCACCTCATTTAACACTTTGGAGTGAGCTAATGGGTCGTTGCATAAGTTCCAGTTCACCGACTCTTTCTTTTGCTTCATAATAATAAAGTTTCAAATGAAATGCAACACTCATTTGAAGATCAAATCGATACCATCAACTGTGCAAATACATTCAGTTTGTAATTGTAAGTTCGGTGTGCTTCTGTGTTTTCTGACTATTTCTGAAAGCCCCCCACCATCCCTCACGTCTTAAGACTCGGGTGCTTCTTTTATGAATGAAAAATACGATTGGTGTTCGTTGGTATTTTGGTCAGTGTGTTGCTCATTCCGTTAACATATTGTATAATGTGCCCTTTCATTCTAGGGAAACGCAATCTGAAATATTTATCCATTCACCTACGTAAGCTTGACGCAGTCTTGNTTGTTTGGCTATTCTTAAATAGAATATATCAGGTTCTCTATTCTAGTCAGAGTCCAGTCAATCTCCGTCCCTTGTTACTGTTAGAAACATCAAATATATTTGGGAGCAAATGAAATTATATGTCAATTTACCATCACTGTTCTTTAAATCATTCCATGACTAGTAGTTTCTGTTTGGTGAAAGGTACAAGAGAATAATTCAAGCTTTTATGAATATTAAAACATGTCATCACGGGGGTATGCGCTCAGCTTTGATTGAATCAGTTGAACCGTTTGCACCTTAAGCGCGCTTCCAACTGAATGAGTACATTCCACTTGTGTTTACCTATCTTTGTTTTAATGGAGCTAAACTTGGCATTGCCGGATAAAACCGACAATCGGGCGTTTCGAATGAGCATTTCATTTATGTTATCCGGGAGGCTGACTTGTTACGCTCAAGTCTTGGGTACGAAATTCAGCAATGATGCGGTTGCACCAAGAAGCTGCTTTTGCGGTGAACACGCACTGACTTAAAGACCGGCTGAATAAAACGGTACATCGATTTCCATCTAATTCCTAATCCGAATATTTTTCAAACCTTTGGTTAGATTAGACCAGAATCAGGGTAAGGTTCATATGGGATCAAATCATTCACGCCAGAATAAATAATCGATGACAAGCGGAATTTCTACCTGGTTGATTTTTAAGCACCGCATCAACACTTAATTTTCAACAAGTAATCGATGAATAGATTCGATACCCGAATTCGGCATGCAGCTTTGCCTTTAGCGCCACGAAATCCCGAAACGGAAACAGAAATGGTTGAATGTCAGCAAATGTGCGCACCAAGCAGTATGTGCCCACAAGTGTAAACTAACTGTACCACAGAGTCCACATTTTAAAACGCCAAGTCTGAGGAAACTGAAAAACTGAAAAACGCATGTTCCCTTAAGATAAATGAGATTGCTGTGAGACATTCAGAAATCTCTTTACCACTCGAGTAGAGTCTCCACTCTTACAAGCTTCACACGTTGTAAAAGTAGCGATATTGGACACTGTCTATTTTCCTCATATAAATTTTACGCTAACGACCACAAATTCCTCACTTGGTAAGTATGCGGATGACGTAAGGTTTGACTCACCTTATCGAATGAATAAGCAATCCCCGACCTAAAACATATTATCTCGCAGATCTGTGGATGCCTGAATACTTCAAAACAGGCCGATATGTCGTTCAGTCTAAGTACCCGTATACTCTATTCAAACTCAGAGAATCCTGGTCTCAAGCACTGATCCATGACAGGCAACGCGATCAACTTTTTTCTTTAAAATACATTCGCATACATACCACACCATTTTGAAAGTCGGGTAATGATTTTTCGTTACACCTTTAGAGACATATTGTGCACCAGCTTAAATCACGAAGTATCTCACCATATTGGATATGAGCCCCAGCAGTGATCTTTCCCAGATTTGGTTGTGGAGAAATTTAAACTAATTGCTGAGTCCATTAAATATCTTCTTAATCTAGGGGTAATCCCCCGGCGATTTTTGTTTAATTTATATGTATATTTACCATGGTTGACTGAGCTGGTGAGGTCTGAACAGGTCCATCGTATCAAGTCCCGAGTTCAATGTTTGCGGTTCTAGTGATTCAACACCCGTTCCTCGTAACTCGGGAATTGATCCCGTCTTCTATTACTGTTATTGATTGTGCTCTATATGGGAGCTGGGTATTCATGCTTTTGGTAAACAGAACATTCACTTTTTTTAACTTAACAGCTCAATCATCTAAATAGCCCCATCAAATCCATTCAGTAGGGTCTCTCAAACGTTATCTCAATCGGATCTCTACAAACGTCCGGATGAACACTACTTTCGGTAATCAGATTCAACAATA
Source organism: Echinostoma caproni (assembly GCA_900618425.1). NCBI lineage: Eukaryota > Metazoa > Platyhelminthes > Trematoda > Plagiorchiida > Echinostomatidae > Echinostoma > Echinostoma caproni. The sequence goes on from UZAN01039674.1 coordinate 21,536, forward strand.
CCGATTGTTCGAGGCCGCTGAATCTGCTTTCTAGTCGAAGAACATTATTCCGATGGTCTTACATGCTCTGTTCACAGCTGAAAGTATTGACTAGACAATATGAGCAACGTCATTAAGTGTGGAACTGAGCATAGCCATATGAAAATTGTTGTATGTCATCTTTGGCAGATTCAATACTAACCCACAGCAGCAGGATTCTCTCAAACAGCTTGAACATAACTCAAGTGTATTCGATGGGACTTCCCAGGTTCCATTTTAATGACGCTAGTTATCTTGACCAGTTTTCAAATGTCTAAATTTTTTCCTTTATCATGCAGTGAATGAATGATAGTGGGGCTGAATAATCGTCAACACACAATGGTGATAGTTTGTCCGAATGTAAACCTTTGTTCATCTTAATTTTCTGTGGCTAACGTTGTACTCTGGTGGGTTCGATCATTGGTGGTGACGTAAACTTGATGAATTCTAACAGGGCTGTACATTGTGAAACTAGGCTGAACGAGGAAGTGAGCAGTTCAGCATCGAAGGTTTACAATTATTTGTTTATTCGTACATAGGCGTTTTGTAACTATCCATATGCTACATCAACTTAAGGTTCCCAGGATCGGGACTGCATTCAATTTATTTAGACGACTAATTTCAGATGTGAGTAATCTTGTAAACTTCTTGACGTGGGTTCTCTGCTCATGTTTATTGACATGTGCCTTCCTCCTGCGTGACTGTTTATTCGCCAAAAACTCACGTAGAGTTACTTGTTCGGATTATCATAGGTGTATAAAAATATCGGAAACTGTTTTCAGTTCACATGTTGATACAGTAAGTAACACGTAAAGGTTTCCAGGAAGTAGGGAATGGAAATTACTAAAAAATGAGGCTTCAATTCAGTGACAATAACTGATTTTATACTTCAGGTATTCGTAGATAAATGCAGTTTATTTATACTAGCTATGCTCGCATAATTGACAAGCTCTTCGCCTGGTTTAAGGACACATGAGAACCGGTTGGATCGATAAGATTTCTGACCATGCATGAGTAAAATTTAATTGGGAATTTATTCGTGCAATCACGATTCTTGTAGTATAATGAATCTAATGCGTTTACACTCCAATTTTCGTGTGATGTCTGCTAGTTTGTCCACTTTCCCAAGCAGAGAAAAAATATTGCTCGTTACAATAAGAATTTGCAATTTTCTGCACTGTACTTTCTGATACTGACTTGCTAATTTGGGTAAAGTTTTATCCTTCTGCCATCTCCCTCTTTGATGGTCCGCTTGAATCTATGTCACACTGTGTTGGCATAGTTTAAAAAAGGTGCGGTTTACGCAATGGCGCATAAGGATAGATTTGGTGTCTTGAAAAAGGTTCAGGATGTGATTGATGATGTCTAAATCCACAAAAGCGGCGTAACATGATGTTACTGCGAATGCGCGCAGCCGAATTCAAACGCCCTGCCTTAGCTGGTCAAGCACACATCTTCTTTGCAAAACCAATATTTGATCTGTATAGCGTAGATAATCATTCTGGGACGCAATCATAGGGATCAATTGATTTACTAACCAGTGTGTGTGTGTGGTATACACGGCCAACAGCTCGAAGGGTTAGGTACCAGGACAGTGTTAGGCTGTATGATAGAACTGCCATTCCAATTCGTTTTTTTATGTACACCTACGTCTGTGTCCCAGAATTATTGACAGAACTGACTGTGTTCAATCCCTCCATGGCTAGGTTTTTTGGTGGTTTCAATACGGCTGTAGGTTGTTCGAAGTAAGCTGGATCACCACTTATCTCATTTCTACGATTTAGGTTGAAGGGTTGGTCACGGAATTCAATATTTTGTACCATCCACTGGCTGACAAAAATTACCGTTTTTTTTTCAAGAAAACTAAAACGTCTACTGTTCTGATCACTTCAGCTTCTTTAATGTGTGAGCTCATTCTTTCCCATGAAATGTGGTTCTCTTATGTCACAAGCGACTCGGACTTGGATAATCTATGGAAAATAATAGTCCAAAACTGGCAAACCTATTGAATTTCGATTTCATTGCATTCTGAATCAACGTCAGGATGTCTCCTGCTAAGATGCAGATATTTGCATCTACCAAACTGAGAGAAAAACAAACCCACTCAATCCAATCAATGCGCAATAAGATCAAATCAGTTAACTGACAATAACTGGAATCATTCAGTTCAGATAATCATTTTTTGACTATTGACAGCTTTTGTTAGTTCAGTTCGCGATCGATAGTGGTCGACAGGGTCACCGTTTTGTTGCAGAAAGTGCTCATGAATGAAGATGATACCGGTTTAATCAAATGAAAACATCTAATACGAAAGAGCACCACCCGCTTGAATCATATTTCTATTTCTATCCGACTTCAAAGCATTATTGAGCACAAAGCTTTAAACGAAGCTCACGCGAGAGGCCATTCAGATAATAAATAAATAAATAAATAAATAATAATAAATATTCAAAACGATTTTAATACCCTCATAATCCTCATCAGTATAAACAGATGTTGCAAACAATACAAGAGTACAAATTGACTCATCTTACTAAGGCTGGATGACAGATATCCTGGTATGCCGACTAAAATCATCCGTTTGGCGAGTTGCTAAGTGATGTACACATCAACAACCAAATCCAAAACTATATTTGAGTGATTCTTGGAAATTCATCGAAAAACATTTTGTTCCGCAGAATGAAAAATGAATAATAACAATATTAATAATGAAAATGCATCACGTCTTTCCTTTTACATGCTACAATTGAACAACATAAACTTGGAAGATCAATGAGACGAGCGGAAATTTGGGTGACATTTTGTGTGGCACTTGGATCTCAACATAACATCTATGGATATGTTTAGCAAAAAACGATGCAGATGATGAGCACGATTAGATAAACTTGATTCGTCACTTTAGATAAGATCTACAAACTTGCATCTGCATTATGGCTTGTAATATCCTATTTCATGTTAGGCTCTTTGGCAGATTGAAGGGTATGTTGTTCAAATTATGAAAAGTTCAATAGCCTTGGTGGGATCCGAGCCCACGCATAAATCCACTTATGCTTTTGTGTAGTGCAGCATATACCAGTTGAGCTACGAGGCGGCACTAATAACAGTGATCTTTCCTACTGCCAGAAGAAACTATTTCTGCATGGTCCTCGTTTCTCGCCTTAAGGAAGTCTATTCATCGGTCATTCTGTCTGTCTGTCTGTCTGTCTGTCTGTCTAGTTATGAAGGTTTGATTAAATACTGGGATTCATTTCGGTGTTAAACCTCATGTAATAAATCCTGGTACATCACGCGATTGATATACCCTGCTTCTGGAGTAATGTGCACAGCCAATATCAACTGTCAGATATGCACTCCATCAGACTTCACCGACTTGGATTCCCAACTTGAGGACCTTTCACCAGCTGTTCAGAATGTTGTTTTTGCACTCGATGCTCAAGTGATTCACGTGATACGAGTTCATCGTAAATAGTATGACTCTATCCCACAGTTCACAATCTGAATAGTTATGATGCAACAGCGTTAGTAATAACATTATTCCCCTATTTTTATATCATAAAAATGCAAACAACAATCGACTTCAAATAGTGCGGCGTTGTTAACTCAATCCAAACCCCTGAATCTTCGTGTTATGCGTTCAAAGTCATTAAACCAGCTATTGTCTCATTACTTATATTATTGACCACGCGCTTAGTAATTGCGCGGTATGTCAAGATGATGCGTCTCCAGATAACACATTTGGGAAACTCGTTCCCACTCGTTTATCAAAGCCTTTTCCAGGCTACTGAGCTTGTCAACATCGCAATATCCATATTTATTTGTCATGGCTTATCAATTTCTGGTTAGCTTCATCAGTCCAGATCACATGTAGACATATTTTTGTACACTCCAAACACCACCTCATTACCTACCTGGTTCCCTTAAGGTAAATAAAACAGGTTAACCTATTTTGACCTTCGAGTGTCCAAACTGTGGATGCGAGTTTGAATTCAGCCAGTGCACCGGCATAGCTTTGGTCAAGAAGATAAGCAACTGGTGTTCGCCGGTGCCAGTAGAAGCCTGTTCATATCTCACTAGCCCTTCTGATTTGGCCAGTACCGTACTCCGGTTTATATTCGGTGCCTTTCTGAACAAGGTGAATCCAGAGTCTCGCAGTTCTTCCATTGACAATAATGGTTTGCGTTGTGCATTACCTTGTTGACCTAGATACTGATTCTTGTAATCCCTGAAAACATTGATTGGCATCACCAACCCTGCGATCATTCCGCTGTCTTTGCCCTGTCAAAAATTGATTGATTGAGGTTATTTTTTACTCAGATTGCCAGAAAACAGGAAACGCGTGCTGAGAATACCAATTTGCGAATAGTTATCCCATGATTTCATCCTCATATTATCGCTGACAAGACTGTGTCAAACAGCCTCCAAATACTGCAGAATGTTTTTTAACAATTTCCTGAAGAGACGTACACCCACATTTGAGTGTTGTCTATATGTTTCATGAACGAGTATCATTCAAAAGCATCAAATCGGTTGGATTTAACGAAACAAAATGAGCAGTAGTAACGGCTCTAACAAATCATGAAATGGGCTGTTTATTACTCGATCACAGGGGAAACTATAAACACAAAACCACTCTTTTGGGGTGCATTCTAGTTCTTAGATAAGAAATCGTTTGTTAGCTGTCTAATCACACGTTTTCAACTTTAAAACCAGTACTAAATGTAAGCGGCATGTATATGACGTGTCTGGAAATCACATGCCAACATCTCAGTTCAATCTGATGATGAATATGAGCTTAGAATTCAGTTAGAGAGTAAAAATTTCATGTTTTTTGTGATGTGAGATAGTGATATGCACCGATGGCTAAGAATTACGCCATCCTAGAGCAACGGATAGTGAGATCCGACTTGTACCAGGTAATCGGCTCTATTTTCATGAGTATACAAGCGATTCTGTACTGCTGAATGAATCCTGAGTGGAGTTTATAGATTCTAGACGATCTTTATACTGTGATGCAGCTTGCCACATCAGAGTGCGTAAAGTAAGTGTTTTGGGTCGACCTGACCACAAACCCCCGTAGCCATGAAAATAGAACAAACTCCATAAGCTGGCGATTCAATTCTTCCGCTGGTTTGCTTGTAAGTCGCATGCCAAAGACGCGTTTGTTGTTTGTTGGTTACGAGCAGCAATGACAATTATATATCACCGCATCCTCATGAGGAATAGGAATAAGCAACTTTCATAACTATATTTCATCACCAAGAGGTAGGGTATTATACGGCCGTACAAACATCTATGTTAAAATGGGTAACACAAAACCCTAATGAGGGCCCCCAAAACGGATTAGCTTATCACTAAAATTGTTGCATTTAACTCTCTAGATCTAAGAAATCTTCCTGTTTTGTTTTTATTGATGCGGTAAAAGTATCTCTGAACGTGTGCAGTCATTAAAAGTATCTTTTGGAACTTTTTTATGGATCTACGGTAAATTTGACCCCACCCAGTTACCAGTCGAAAACTAATTGCAACTGTTTAATCGGTGAGCTTTTGTTTGCTGTATCGACCGCTAAAACGACATACAACTGTTTTTAGCGAGAAACATTTATATGATCCTAAAGTCAATAAGAAACAGAAAATAAGCCAAAAAGGATGATGAACATTTAGGCCGTAGAACGGAATGTGATAATTCAAGATCCAATCGACCTCCCCCGTCAACCCCTGTATTGAATAAACAAATGTTTGATCAGCATTCAGGACAGGGATTACATTACAGCAGGACATCTGGAGAGACAGGATGCTGAATACATCGCCTGATCAGGACTGCAAACGGAAACCAATAGCTGTAAGGATTTTAACTAAGTGAAATGTATTCTTTGTCAATGTCCGCTTTGTGATTTTGCTCCAACGGGCTAAATACCGGGATTTTTAAGACGGTCAGAATTATGTCTCTAAATGATGCTGAACAATCAAGTCAAGTAATCGTTTTTTATCCACTCCGAGGGTCGGATATTCAGCAATCACATAACCACAGTGTGTCAACAATTAAACGAATGCGAAATAGGACGCAACAATTAAAAGAAGTGAAACGGACGGCAATGTCGATAAACCAATCGCAATCAGGGTGTTCATCATTGGTTTAGTTATGCATTCAGCGCAGATTTTCTGCAACGAGTTCATGGTTTGTAAGAAGTCTGGTGAGACACGGTATCGTAGAGCGCCTGTAAGCTTCAGTGCGTGGCTTTATAAGTCTATGAGCGGAAACGGATGGATGAATAAGAAAGGTACTGACGAAGAGCAGAATAAAGGGGATGGGAAATACCAGATAAAATCTTATTGGAGAATGTTTTCAAGACTTGAGGAGGTTTGCCACCGCATGCGGTACCTGATGTTCCCTTGGTATAAGACTATGAACCGACAGAAACTTGAAGGATAGGGAAATGAGTTTGCGGTCCTTGTTTAAAAGACCGGGAAAGATGACAGGGAACCCATAAATCAAGTGAGGCAAAACGCAAGCAATAACAAAACGACTTATGCAGTGATTTGGGATAGAAAGTTACTTAAGACGTAGGACATGAAAAATGAGCCCTTTGACCTTCAGAAAGATGTCGTTGACGTGGTCAGACCAAGTGAGATTACGATTGAAAATAACGCAAAGATATGTGACAGACGGTTTTCAATCCATTTGGTCATTTAATATAAATAAAGGACGGGCTGGCATTTGACAGTTCAGTTTCAAAAGGGGATATTTGTCATTATATTTTTTGGGGGTGTATACATAGACCACTCCCATATTTCTGATATGTCATTTTGTAGAGTAGTATGAGATGATGGGTTGGGGTAAAGCGGTCTGAATACCGTCCGAATCGTGAATAAACTGTGTGCGTGATAGACGCGCATTGGTTCTTCATACTCAACAATTTGCAAATCCAGAGATCAACAACCCGAAATACTGATGGGACATAATCTTCAAATTAATCAGAAATCCTACAATCTAACAGTTTGAGGGATTGTCCGACCGAATGAGCTCCAGTTAATCTGGCAAACAGACTGCATAGCCAAAATCGCTGTACAAAAGGAAGGATTCCGATGATTACCAAAGCAGAAAGAATGAACAAAAACATTTTCGTTTACGAATGAGAAATTATTGAAGTGTTTTGTCAATAGCTGGTAAATCGCTGAAATTGACGGCAATACAAACGACGAAAGAGGAAACAAACATACAATATACGAATGCAAAGACTATCTATCCATTTGGTTTGAGAAGTATACCAATCACATTTGCTTTTTTCAATTAATTAGATTAAAATAAAAGAGAAATTCATGATAACAGGATTTCTGATAGTCATTATGAATTCCTTCAGCAACTGATAACCGTTTGGCATCGTCAACTAGCCATGTTAAGCATAAGCAATACGGAACAGAGCTTGCAAACGTGTTCTGACAAGCGACGTGCATTTGCAGTACGCATTCACAGTAGATCCGGGGTGCATATTCCGATACTGCTGATGAATCGACGTGCCCCCCCCCCCCGTACAGCATTAACGGGTCTCAAAT
>UZAN01039674.1:32407-50846 GCA_900618425.1 Echinostoma caproni
CAATTGAGGTATGTGTTCTCTTAAGTTTTACTTTGACGGTATGAAACAGCCTCATCAATAAAAATCGCTCATGTTTTTCTTCAACGATCGTATGCTGTACAAAGAATCATTCACTGCGATGATCACCTTTTGCGCTCTGTCTGACTGCAGTTAATAAATAGGGTTGCTCAGAAGACGGGTGTCAAATATTCAATGGTCAAATTGTGGGAGGCTTTCTTGAACCTTTGAACAGATTTCAATACCTTATCGGAACAAATATCTCGGGAGAGATTGAGTTCCGTTGAGAAAATATTTTCTTCTGTTAACAGTATCTTCCATTCAACGTTAATCAACCATTACAAATGAAGGGTTCTTGAAGGCATCATTGGCTGGTTAGTTTCTGTTAAATTACTTCACAATTTTATGCGTTATGCCCACCACAACAAACGCTTTTTGCTCCTCTGGATTTCACGGTTTCTCGGGTAAAGAGCAATAAGAAACTTAGACATCGATTTAATTGCTAGGTGAAACGCCGTAATACGAGATATTCTCCTTGTGGTTGTTTTCCAAATAAAATAGGATTGCAAGTGTTTAGTAATTCAGCGACAAGAGCATAAACCCTTCCGGAGTTTTAATTTAAATCAGGTAAGTTAGCCAGCCGTACACTGACAGTTTTGTTGCAGCACCTTCAGCGCATCTTAAAGAAATACTACGACATGCCCAATCACATCCATGCAATCGGATGAACATCTGTCTTTCAGAAGGGCCTCAAGTTTACATATATTCTTAAGCCGTTCAGTTAGAACGCCCCCATTGGGATGAGATTTTGGCTGTGCAAAAAGTGAGGTCACTTGCACTATGAGCCTAGAATGCGCTCATCCCATCAACAAATTGTTATCATTCATTTTTCGACTAAAACACTGTTGTACTTGCCATCAACTAATCTTAATAGCATTTCCACAACTCCGAGAAGTGGAAGCTGAAATTATCTTTCATTTTTTTCCATTTGTCCGATTATGTAAGGCAAGTTTCAGTTGAGAGGGAGGACTATTTTATGAGTTGTGGGCGCTACTCCCGCAGCTCATTTGCGATAATTTTCCCGTGGTTCGCGAAATCATCTGAATCAAAAACACTTGATCCAAGAAGAGCTCTCATTTCTTTGACATGACTCACACAGTCAGAGATCAAACGTATAAGCATATGGATGAGTTGTGCTGGAAGTTCCTTGAGGCGGTCAATCAAATGCATTTTCCTTTCGGCTGCAGTCGGCTTAGACATCACGACACATCAGACTAGTTCGAGCATACTACACTCCATTCGATGCATCGTTTCCTTCTACCCTCTCTCGATCTCGAAAAGTAGTTGGAACAGGTCTCGGAATGTCGTTCTATAGGGTATGTCTACACAATTTGTCAATTTTCTACAACGGAACAGCCAATCGAAGGCTCTCTAACTTGCAAAAGTTGAATTGAATCTCATAGGGTGTTATTAACTAATCTTTGTTGTTTTTTTTCTCTTGAACAAAAGCTCAAAAGTAGAAGTTTCACCTTTAGAGTTTTTACCTGAGCAATGTCTGAGAAACAGCAAAATGTTCGGTTAGTGGCCGGAGAGACAAAGGAGTTGAACATGGCTAAACAACTTGAGTGAAAGTGACCAATCGTCAATGATCAAAGTGTATTCCTTCAAAGAACAATCTATTTAAGATCTAAAGCAGGAGTAAAAACATCCAGGGCGAAGCAACAGTCATTTGAAAGAATTAAGGTCCGAGATTTATGTAAACCGTAAACAACCGGTAAGCCCGTGTCGCCGAAGTACGCACTGATGTGTTATGGGTGGAGCTCAAAGTGTGAAATGAAAAAAGAGTGAACGTGAGCAGTGAGCTAATCAGTTAATAATTGAGAGATCGGTTGTATTTGTTCACGATAGGCGAAAAGGAAATTGGCAATACATAATAGGGAAGATCACGGCAACCAGCACAATCCGGAACGCGTGCCGGGAAGAGCATCGATTGGCTCAGGTTCTTGATGATGGGTTCGCTTTGTATCCAGTCTTTTTGGAGTTCTATGTGTTTACTTTGAACATTTACGCTTCCAATAAGACTCTAGATGCTTTTTATGATAAAGAACAAAAAGCTGGAGATTTCGGGGTCCCCATTTGCGGAAGAAGAGTGACAAAGCTGAAAGATTCTATAAAAGAGCCACAGCCTCAGCAAAATCAGTTTAAATTTCCGCTTCAAACGTCCAGATTGGGAACACGGATGGTAATTACTGATTGGTAGATGCAGGCATACATGCCAATTCTGAAACTGAACGATAAATTTTTATCCTAGTGTGCATTCTAGTTGTTGGTGATTTGCGGCAGAAGGAAAAATTCACTTTACAATCTTAACACATTCTTGCCTTCTTCTTATTTTTTTGGCCGATGTTGAGATAAGCTGATATTTTATGAAGTATTAATGAAGTTTGTCCTGCTTTACCACAGTTGTGTGAGGGTTTACTCGATGTTCATCGATTTTTGTCTCATTTGTTGAGTGACCACTCCTGGTAGAAGCCATGCGAAGCTTCACGCGCACACGCGCAATCCTATCTACTGTCAAACTAGTGGAAATCGTGTTAGCAGAGAAATGTAAGCGCTCAAATGTCATCAATGTCATCCACAGGTAATTTGATTCTCCAGTCAGATCATTGAACAAATGGGTATTCAGAAATGCCGGCTGCATTTTTGTTGCTAGATATATCTCTTCTGAGACCTTGTACAAGTGGCACTGTTTCTGGATCAGACGATTATGACACTCATTCATGACATCAGCCCGTGAGAGTGAACGAGAAATACGATATTACGTTGATACTACGTTTGCTACATTATGCATCAAAAAATTTCTAAAAGTTCATTTAATAATTGATCACGTGATGCATGAAACAGTATTCATCATATAGAGCATGGGTCTCAGGTGTTATTCGGCGTGTGTTGGAAACATCATCTGGTAAAGTATGCCACAGGATGCGGCAGTTCATATTGGAATAAAACTTGACGAGACTGAACATTCCAAGCTTGTGATGATATACTGGATTTGGGACTCCAATATTTTAGAAGTATAATTCAGTAGGAGAAGATTCGATTTGATCCAATTGTGAATTTCGTCATATTTAGAGCAACGAAAACATGAACTGAAAACCTGGGAAGCGCTATACAGCTATTCTGACAAGGTTGAGTTTCATCCTCTATACGAACGCATCCACCGAATCGAGGGTCAAATATGTTTATTCTTAGGTGGAAGACAATTATAACACACACACATCAAAAGCAGTTAGGTGAACATATTCTCTTCTATTTTTTCCATACATGGTGTAGGACAACTAATGTTTGGAAGATAGTGGCGTATATCTGTAATTATAGGGTTGAAGTAGTACTGACCTGAATATTGTTAAACGACAATACCAAATGATTTGATTTGATCAATTTGTGAATGCCCTCGTGTACAGGGTAACAAAACAGCCATCGAGTCGCTCTCGGTCACAGAAGAGACTGCTGAACGAAGACAGTAAAGGTAACGAATGCATAAAATCCTTTCGGTTAAAACACGAAATCTGCGGTGGATAAAAACACGTCCTTCGTTCTATAGGTCAACATGAAGAAATATATATATATACTGCCTCATTGCTACCTGTAATTTACTTTCGACAGAGACTTCTGCTCATTAGATGACAAGCTAACCATGAAAATGTATGTAATACATTAACAGCATATTTCACTAACAGAACAGCCTTTTTTCTCCACTATTATTTTTTGCAGTTTGAAAAATTTTTATAAATCAATGACTGATGCAGAGTTTTGCTGATCTCATTTTATCACATCTACACACGAAAAAGAAAATATGAAGGAAGATGCAGTCACAAAAGCAACAAGTTTTAAGTGCACCAATTGCTCACATCTTTCAAGAACCTTTGAACTTCAAACAGTGAATTTATACTGTTTAGTTCGCAGTCTCGTTTCCGTTTATCACAAAATACCTGATACCATACTCTATGTGACCCACCCACTGGCTTGTGAGAACGGAGCAGTGGTATGTCGGTTGGTAAATGAGAACTTATCACACTTGATTGACTCTGTCCAAATGCACTGTGACCATATTGATAATCGATTAGCCGGTGGTTGTGATTCTGTGATTCAGATGGATCTGTTAGTCAAAGAAACATATTGAGATGAAATGACCTGAGCGAACGGAAACATTAATAACGCGATTTTCACAAAATGGATTTCAGAAAACAAGTTGTGATCTTTTTAATTGAGCTTACGAGGAATCCCAGAGCCATATTTTATTCACAATACCCAGTGAATGAAGAAGTGCATAACATAGTTGCGGTACGCAATGCGACATGTATGGTGCGACCTCCGGAATCAGTAGCGAGGCAGCTCGATATTTTAGCAGTGAAGAACACGTTCAAATTATTTGGCGTCTATATGATAATGAAACGGATGGACAGAAAACCATTCCCGGTCAAAATTGTTGATCTCAAATACCTGTAACAGCTTGCCGAAGATCAAATCTGCTTTGATAACAAGTTCATTTTGCACCTACAAACTTTATGACCCAGCTGATATATGCCGTTTGTATTCGAGCACGGTAATGGTCATGTGTTTACGATCATCATAACAATGACTAACAGGTTGTGCGTTTGAATTCCAACTTAGCCGCCCATCTTCTCGTGTTTTACATTCTTCAAGCAGCTCTTGATTGATCATATCCTACCCCAAGAAAATATACTGGGCGATTGTGTGTTCAATAATTGGGTCAAAGTTGAATATTGAGAAAAATTCAATTCATTGGCTACTCATTGTCAGGAGAACATTGATGATGTGTCTAACTACTGCCCCGTTCGTCAATCTGCAAAGCGACATCCCACGCTGGAATAAATTAGACATGAACTGCACACTGTGAATTTTGTCATGCCGTGTAGGTTAGGATGTTCTCGGTGTCCATTTAATGATCGATTGCTTGAGTCATAACTCGTTTGTGTGGTTACGTGTATCAGACAGTGGTGCTGGTACATGGTACCGTTCTCATTGCGTGCACAGTTCACAAACATGCCCACTGTCTTCACCCTAAGTCTTTTCCTCAGTGACTAGTCAGGTGGCTTTTTGAAGCGAGGATGCTATTGATTAGTGTTTTGGCCCAAGAAACAGGTTAATAATAGGGTCCTAGATTTGTCATTGACAGTGAATGAAAGCACTATATGGGCTAATCAAGGCGAGAAAAACTTTGCTAGTGCGTTTAATCATAAATCAAAGGTATAGGCCGTCTTGACATGATAGAAAGAACCCAACTCAAGATACGTAATCCTATATAGTCCTATTTGTTCCTTCAATTCTGCGATTAGCTATTGCTGAAAAATTAAGTTGCTGATGCCTTTTGTTGTATTCAGATCACAGCTATCTATTTTACCGGAATAGCAATCAACTGAAACAATTTTGAATTAAGTTTCCGATAAATCACCGTAGTTTGTACTCCTCATGGTTGGTTTGGAATCAGGGTTTTTGTTCAGTTATCCTAGGTGAACTACTTGTGATCCACCAACCCAGTTTTAGCCCCGGATGTCGGCTTTTCCTCCTCTCGCTTTGGTGGGAAAACACCTCCGCTACGAGAAGGCAGTGAGTAGGGCTTCCTCAGTGAATGCTATTCGAGACTCTGGGTGATATGGGAGCATTTCACGAGGTGCAAGGGAAAGGTGACCAGCCACAACCCATCCCCGACCATCCTGAGGCTTTCGGAGGCTGGTTGACTAGGGATCGTAGATGTAGCATGTGACAGTGAAAAGTTGGGCTTTGTTTAAAATTATTAGGGATTTTTCGTATACCCAAATTGTTGTTACAAAAGGGCACAATGAAGAAAACGTTTTACTTCTCCGAAACGTGTGCAAGAACAAATTGCTGCAAAATTCTTGGAAAATCCATCGGTGTCTAAAACTTGACGCATCCACAGTCTGTTCTTTGCTTTAATACAGTGCAGTAGTCTGCCAAGGTTATTCCGGTGCCCATCTATGGTAGGCTATTTACTGTGATCCTATGAACGTTCATGTGACACTTTTACGGCCAGTACCGGACACCAAGAGTCTCTCATTTCAGTTATTTCAACAACTAAAACGAGATAATAACGAGAAAGGAACAGCTGCAGGATGGCATGAAGTAACAAATATTTAGGGCCGAAATTCGCGTTTCATCGTTATCTGGTGACCTGGTTATCTGATGATCGATACTTTACACGAACTTGTTAAAAAGTGAACTGCCGTACGTTTCAACTTGAAAACAGCGTGGTATCTATTCACATTAGGAAAAGAAAACAGTTCGAACTGAATAAGTTAAAATGTAGCTTATCCCGGCGTTTGCAGCAAGGCATGTGCCAGGAACACTTCAAATGTCTGGTTCATGAGTTCCGGTCGTAGGCCTCCTTTTGTGTCAACCTCACATTCCTTAGCATAAGCCGTCATGATGTACTCCGTCTCCTGATGAGATCGAGAAGTTAGATTTTCGTTTAATTCTTGCACACACTATATGTTTTGAAAGTTATGGTTTAGCATTTCCAGTAAACTGCACACGGATGAACCGTGTAACTGTTTTTGAAAACTTTCCACTCTTATAACTGGTATGAAACTGATCTGGTCCCCACTATGTACGCAGTTGATGTGTGCAGATCAAAACACATTTTCTCACCCCAGTTTCGTTCCTCGTACGATTCATTGTTTACATCTGCCGCCAGTTCAGCTGGAACACTAGAATTTGGAACACTTTGCAAGCAATCTACCCGGTCGCCCAATTCGTTGAAGAAAATGTTTTACCACTATCTAATGGAAGTCTGAGTCGCTTACCTAAAAGAATACAAAGTGTATTTAGGGCCAATTTGTTGATTTCATCGAGTGCTGTTCTGCTGTCGAAAAGCAACTCCATCTGAGTTCACGAATTCAACCAGCGATGTCAAAGTTTCGGGCACTGGTTTCACTCACTGACTAGGTTTAATCTTGTTGTCGGTTAATGTTAAGTTCATTCTAGTAACTGAAAGACTGTTACGTGATTTGGCATTATTTGCATTACATAATGGGTACATGTTACCGTAGCAGGGGGCTGAAAGGGAATATCAAATTTGTTGCAACGCGAACGAATCACCCACAGACAGAAGTAAAAAAAACATTCTGGCTGAACTGCCTACTCACAGCTTGAGGAAAAAGCAGAGGTATAGCCGAAGAGTATCTGACAAGGTCAGATGAACTTTACTACAACATCTTTGCTTTGAACTGCAAGTGCCCTGAAGTTGTAGTGTTCTAGCATCCGTAGGAGTATCAGGCATTCGAAGCATTTGCTCTAAACTGTTCTACATTTGGAGTAAATTAAGAAGAGAACAGCAACCGGTGTAATGTTCAATTAGAAACAGCACAGATTTCAGTGGACGAAAGTAACACACTGCTTGGAACGTTAATCGAAAAAGTTATCGTTATATTCAATTACGTAATGGAATTAAATTTCGACGATTCGGATGGTTTGGTGTGTCACTGCCATGACCTACCGCCAGTTGAACAAATCAGTTTCACCTGTTTTTTTTAAAAAAAGAAGCTCGGTTCTGATCTTGGAGAAACTGGTGCGATGGAAAAACAAAAAGGCAAACGTTTTTGGGGATATTCATCTATTACTTTTTCCCCAGTTTTCCACGGGGAAAACGCTACTGAGTTCATTTGTCAATAAACTAGTGAGCCAATTTAAACACTATCAGGTTACGAAAGACAGATTTATGTGTACTGTTAATTCAATGCTGAACTAAGTGTCCCACGGTCGTGATCTGAACCCAATAGAAATGTTTTGGGGAATCATGTCAAGGCTTGTGTGTGTGACGGAGAAAAATGCTTCCATTCAACTGACAAGCCAATATAAGTTATTTTTTGTAGAATACATTTAAATCTTAGGTAAAAAGCTGTGCTAAACAATTTAATGTACCGGGTATTTTACATCTCGTAATATATTTATCTTACTTTCCACTTGGGCTAGCATTTTGTACCATCTTGAAACATTTTGTAAAATCTTCGTGTTGACTTCTTCTTAAGTACAAGTATTTCGTGGATCTACTAAGCGATTACACTGAGTGACCGGTATTTAGAGTTGTATTGTTCTATAGATAGATCAGCGGTGGACATCCATCACAAGAAAAGGAACGATCTTAAAGTTGACTCATATGCTGAACTGACAATTCCTTGAATAATTATCTCCTATTCTCTATGCGACTTTGTGCTTCATTCTGTATTACTGAGTTGTATTCAAGAGTACGTGAGTTAGTACCAAGCAGAGATGAATAACAGTTGTATGATGCAATTATTCGTTCACTGTACAACTGTGTACACCACTTGGGGCAATACAACTCGCCTGCTATCATTGATGTTCCATTCGCTGCACACAGTCAACAGATCGATCCGGCGAGAAAGAGAAAAGATTGCAATTTTGTCTGGCGATGAAAAAATCACATCTAAACTAGTATTGAGAAAACACACCCCATTGAAGTAATAAAAAATGCCTGAAGCGTTTTAAATACTTCCGTCAAGTCACACAACGAGCAAAACGCCGACAACTTAATCCTGCTTGCCTTCAAATTATCAATATGCACGTTCTTCAGGCGGATTACATTTTGCATCACGATGATGCTATTCAGCAACCTAGGTAAAGACAAAGTGATTTCAGTTATGAGCCCGTTGAATTAATTCGCCGTCGGAAATCCGCCCCTCGAAATTAAAAGCGCTATCGAACTCAAAACGTTGAGTATACCCGGAGTAGAAAAAAAGAGTGCCAGAAGAAGTCATTCACACGCCTAACCAGCCACCAAAAACTGTGCTCACAATTCTCTTAGTACAAGCAGCTACACGCGAAAGACCGATTTTCAGCTGAACTTCATTTATGCAATCATCTCACTGTCTTGGGTCGTTTATCGAAAAGCTACTACGAATGTTGGACCGGTCTGATAACGAGTCGCTTTCGAACGCATGCATACTTTCCCGGTTCATAAAGTGCACGAAGACCAATGTTCGGTAACTGCGAGTTGAATGCCAGACGGCCGATCGAAACATTTTGGGTAGCTGACCGTCATCAAGGGTAAAAACTTGAGCAGACAATGTGATTGTGACATAGACGTCGAGCATAATAAGATGGTATCGTGTGGAGCGATAAAATAATGTTTCATCTATGAGTGCAACAGTGCTGCGAGACTGCATAGAATCTGTTTAGTTTTGGAGAACAATTAGAGCAACTGAGCAGATTGATTTGGTTTGTATCAGTCACAGTAGTAATAGCGAAAAAAGAGAAAGTAAAGTGACTGCCAGGACAGAGAACAACCTTTATCTTCCAGAGTGACAACGCCGGAGTTTCGATCCATTGTTCCGCTGGATTTCACCCTCAAACTATACTAGATAAAAAATAACAATACGAGAATAAATCTATCTGTGGAACTTTCGTAGCAACAGGTCAATCGCAAATGTACGTGTGGCGTTAATTTCTGATTATCACCAAAATAATTGATTGTTATTCAGAATAAAATTGCTCGTGACTGAAACAGTCCACTTTTGGCGTTTTTCAACACCGGACGGAAAACAGTTCTAAACTGGTCTACTGAGGACATGACAATCTTTATTCGGGGCGATGTTATTTGCACCTGAGGTGTTCAACATTTGATCAAACAAAAAGGACGGTCGAAGTGACAAACAGCGGGTGTTCTTCATTCCCTCCTATTTGATGTCCTTTTTGATGATTTCGCGTTAGGCTTACAGCATCTCAAACGGTTAAGCTCCCATGAATTTTCTCCATTGGAATACCCATGATTCTGCATGCGTATGTGTAAAGATTGTTGTCATGACTTAAACACTGGGATCATCATCATTAAAATTCTAGACAATTTATATTCTTGCATTCCGAGTTACAAGGTCCTGTCCTATCCACAAGTAATGTTGGAGGCAAAGATTTTTCGTATGTTATAAATCTGTTACTTACTGACCATATCGTAATGATCACATAAACTGCAGTATGTATGTGTACAGTTGCACAGAAACGATCCAGAATTCATCGTGCAAACATGTGTTTTTGGTCTTGCTATTCAAAGGTGTCACGTATTTTCAATTCATTTCTTGTCATCTACCTCAGTGATAACTGATTAGGTTTTTCTCGAGTAATACACAAAAAGAGCCATTTCGAACCCACCAACCCCGAGTTGTTTTACTCTTGACCGCAACTGTTCGACTACCGTTAATCAGGAAACAAAGGACCGAAGATACTTAGTCATACAAACAACCAATCACACATCAACCTGAATTTAATTAATTAATTTAATTTAAATTTAAACGAGCTGAATGGCTGCTAAAATATTTTTATCAAAAATCTGATTGCATTTCCATTCGTTCATCTTCTTCTGTTCAGTTTCGCTACAAACTATTGAACGCGATTTTGCTAAAATCTACATAGTATGCAACGAATCTGGAGTTTTAACTCCTAAAGGTGAATATGTTCCGGTGACAAGCTCTACCGACAGCAAAATTGGAGTATAGCCGTCAGAGAACTGGATTTGTATTGGTTGTGTGAACTTCAGGTTTTGCGTAAAGATGATGTTTAGAGGATGGTCAAGCAAAAGCAATCACACGTAACCTACACAGGTGCTCACAAGTGACTGTGAATCAAAATAAATTCATCCTCAGCTGTTCTACTTCCTAAATTGAGATAACTTTAACCAAAGACACAATCAGCATTATTCAAACGGTCGCTGAAATTTATGTGCTCCTCCGATCTAAGGAAAACTGGTGTGCCTAACACGCTAAATGTTTCCTCAAATAATATGCCTCAGCTTGAACGTATTCACACCATACACATGCACAATGTCAATCTGGATGTGTAACTTTCACTGATTTATCTTACCATTTCCATCCTCCCTCGTTTGCCATTCAGTTCATCAGATTATTGCAGTGAAGTCATCCTGAGTATGTCGTCCGGCTATATGCTTTACGGTAAGCTACGTTTGTGAATTTGCAACAGGTCAACTACCTTTTTAAATGTTTCGTTCTCAGGGACATATTGTTCAAATTCACTTCAAGCAAACGTAAAAGGCCTCAAAATTTCAACGGCCTCTCCTCCAGGCGGTCATTATCTTGAACTTCATTTTTTGAAGCAATCACTCCAGAAAGTTATTTTTTGAGGAATCCTGGGCAGAACATACCCGTTGACCTTGTCATAACTTAAACCCGAACATGTCCGGTTTTGATACTCATACGTTACTTTTAAGTGGGTTGAACTATCTCCAACGATTGGTTTGTCTTTGAAGAACCACATTTTCATTTCCCACTCGACTTTGTCACCGAACTTGGACTAACGTTGCCGAGTTTGAAAGTGATTGAAGTCAAACTCACTCACAGAGCGCTTCATAAACCAGCAGAGTTAACTTTTACTACTTTGAACAATATGCGATAAAGAAAGGTCTAAGTACGAGTAAAAGGAACGATGCAAGCCAAGTGATATAAATTGAAACAATGTTGACGTTATTGGGGATTTATCAAGTTCATAATGACAAATGTTGAATTTATCAAAATGCGGGTAAGATCAAAGATAACTTCTATTCAGTAATTATTGATGTGTCCGGGGAGAATACAGTTTTATAAACACGGGCACTGTGTAACTGATGCATATAAATCAATGCTGTTGAACATTTGAAGATAACATTCATTATAACGGAAAGTGTTTCAAGTTTGAAAGTGTAGAATGGCAATTTCGCTAAACGTGAATTTAAGATTTTCAGTATGTATCAAACAAGAAAAGTCGCGCCAAACTGATTCCGGTGTCTACTGTGATTTCAGCCTTCGACATTAAGTAATAATTCTCAATAAGTTCGCGAATATTACTAAACCGGGTCCAAAAGGGCGCGCATTTTTTGAAACCAAAAGGAACACTCACCTATTTGACCATGATAAGCATCAGAGATCGAGGTGCACATCAGCTGAATANNTTCATTTAAGCAATGTCGGAGTCAAAAGAAACTGACAAAATCAGTCCATGGACACAGTTTTAGCTGGTTCACAGTCTTCAAAACTTCAACCAGACTAATTTTTTTGGCTCCCTTTCGTCAACGGAAATGAAGATGGCAGGTAGTTGGGTAAATAAACGTTGTCAAGTTGAAAAGATAACTTCTCTACCTCTGGAAAAAGCGTTAGCCTTCGAATCAGGCCTGTTTCAATACCGATTTCCTATCACAAGGGTTCACGTTCTCCGAAAGAGTTGAAATCTGCCTCCGATTCAAGAGCCACTCATGCATCGTGACTGAAAGTGTTCGTTCTATTACCAGTATATCTGCTAGGCAACTTAGCCTTTTCTCTATCACCTTAAAGCGATCTAATGGAAACAGTGTCAATAATAGTACATAAATTTTTCTGGCCTACTCGAAGTAAAATGAGAATTAAGATAATGGCCGAAAACCAAAAAATAATCGATGGAATAAAGCGTTTTAGGTTATCGTAGAATCAAGTTTCTCTTACTATGGCTTTTCAGGTAAGATGTAGTAGTTGATAAAGACCCGCTTGAGTTGGATCCAGANCAGAAACTTGTGCAATGTTCTTAGGTCCTTGTTCATCCACATTTTTAATACAATAGATTTCATGCTTTTTCACAAAGATGCTGTCAAGATGGGCGCCGCATCCGGTGAAACATTGCCAATAGTTACTACGCTCAATGTTGTAAAAAAGATATGTCAATATAATTGAAAACACCAGCAGCAGAGTAAGAAAAACGAGTCTAAACTTGTCCCACACTGTGCAAGGATAGATTCAATACACAAACTCATATTGCAGGTATATGTGTTAGGAACCGTGTAACCTTTACTTTCACATGATAAAACATTTGAGGAACCTGGATTTCCAATAAATAAAAATGTATTTAATCTTAAGAAGCGTGAATTAAACAAAAAAGCTGAGAGCTTTTACACCATTTTCAGCGGAAAAAAGTAACCTCTTCATCACCTTTGTGTAGAAAGTTTACTTTTCAATGCCCTCGAGGAATACTAAATGCATCCAGTAGCACAGAGTCATCTTCACTGGTTAGATGAAGTCCACTGGCCTGGAGTATAATCACTCCAACATCCGGTGGTGCTTTCCTCAACATCATATCACCTGAGTACGACACGCGCACCAGCACAGTGTTTGAACTCAAAAGTTTTTAACGACAGAGTGAGAAAAAGTCAGAAACCCGTGTTCAAATAAAATAAATTGCAGAGCTTTTAAACACATGAATCTGTACTACGTACCATTGAATGTGAGTATTCACAGGGTCCGTGGATGCTAATTGCAGACAATTCTTACAAATAGCCGATTGTGCGATTTTAGTAATCTGTTTAGCATCATATTATGGCATGTTATTGTACATTTTAATATCACTTATTCCCTTACTATTACTGATATTTCTACCGCGAAGGGACAGCAAACATTCCCACAACACATTGCTATAAGACTGCAACTGGAGTTCCACAGTGCAAAATAACGTCACTTTTAATACATCTGTTCTGAAGACCGACGTAAAAAACTACAAATAGTTCTAAATCTCAGTCTTGCTTTTATTGATGTTTGAAGAGCAAAGATATCGACAAACTCAGCTTCTGGGTTAAAAGGCGATTCGGGAACACAATGCTAGTATTTAGCGTGATATAATCTCCCTAATCGTTTTGCACCAACTCACCTGATGCTTAGTGCATCAGGTGATCCAAACAGTTCATATACTGGACATAAAGCGAATCTAGAATAATACCAATACTTATTCTCTTTTATGTAGTTACTGCGCCAGGGGCAAGCTGATGTAGAACACCTTGTTTTTTTATTATGGGGACGGCTCTATATCCTAGCTACCGTGTATTTGAAGTTGTGCAAATGATTGGAAATGACACGTCTCTATCGACTTCGTGTACAGTTTTGTGGCAGATGATGAAGAATGGATTATGTAAGTGTCTTGTGCGCCTAGCTTGAGAGCCTAATCGTTTGTGTTCAGAATAAGAACACCTTTGACAGTCCAACTTATCGATCCCGGAGATAACTTAGGGAGAAAACAGACGGGAACTTGGATCCTGTTCTGCCCGATTCCCATAAATGATTCAATAAAAACTCTTTGATTTTCATGGTGCACTATACAATGATGGCGAATCGCTAGTTTAAAAGTCTCTCCAGAATAATAATTAGTAAGGGTCGGGGTGTGAAACGAATAGCTCTATATATTGACGAAGATTTAGGAACTAGGATAGCAGTAAAGTGAAACAGCAGAAAGATGTTTAACTGAAAAAAGAACTTCAGAAAAGTTATTGTTAAGGTTTGATGTAACACCTCTCATGGAAAACAGCGACAAACATATAAGATAAAACTGGGGTCCCCAATGTTTGTTTGGCCCCACTGAAACTCGCGACCTCACAGGCAGAAAGCAATCAGACCACCTCACCAGGTTAGAAGTGCTGCTGCCCAATCGTTCTATACTTTCCCATTTCACTTTCTATTTTCTCGTTACGTCACAAAATTTGCTACCTCATCGCATTGATTTCTCCACTGCACTGAAGTAATCTGATTCCAACAAATTTAGCGCAAGTACAAATATTTCTTAAAAAATGTTGAATTTAACGCGCACCAGATCAACACGTCACGTCGTAATACACACGTAATATGCAACCCATGTGTAGGGTCCAATTGACATCGCTGGAGTAAATGTAAGAGACCGGGAGTCAAGGCACACTGCGTCCCCAAAAACGATTGCAGTGTCAGTTTATACAAGTCACTTTTTATGCACAGGCCCGGGGTTCCACAGATGGTTGTATCCGTTACTAGCTTCATTTTTTTGTCGACAGATTTAATGCAACTGCGTATATGACCAGAAATGGCGTTCTGTTATTGACAGAGCATTGGATGTAACTGAGTTATTATACGATGAAATTATTCCGAGTGTACCAAGTGAATCAGTTTTAAATGACTAAGGAAGATCTGTTCCTCGAGTTAAGTCCAGTTTACGCTTGTCAAAATTTTTATTTAGAATGTTCTTGTATGAACCAACTCGATGTAGCTATAACCCCCCGTAGAGTGATGTACAATAAATCCAAGTTGTTTTCTAATTTAAACAAATCATCTTGGCATGATGTGCTGCATAATTTGTCGAATTGCGATTGTGAACGACAGATGCCGTATCGTAAACGAACCGTTAATTGTGCTTATAAATGGTGCATATATATTTCCTGAACAATGCACTTACTGATCGTGCATGAGAATACTGGTTCAGTCCAGTTGTGCGATGTAGTCAAATGTTATGGATACCTCCACATTCATCCACCAGTTGTGTTTGTTTCTCAACACTATGGCCCTACTCCGCAGAATGTTGAGTTCTCCGCAGGCATTCAATCAATCTTACTACTCGATAGAAGATAGTAAAAATTACTACTTTTATTAGTAGCAGTAGTATATCTGTCACTACATCCAATTTTTAGTTGTTGCTCATCACTGACACAAGTCTCTTATCACCACCACAGACATGGCCACCATGCCCATGTATATGAATGGCAAGGAATTGGTGACCTATTATATTCATCACGGTATCGCGGTAATTGGAAATAGGATAATTGTGGTAAGTTATTCGGAAACACTTTTGATTGCTTTCATTCTTGTTAATTATTTGGCAAATGCTTGAAATTCTTTCAAACTTCCATGCTCATGATTGGGTGTTTTGTTTGCAACTACTATGTGAACGAATACCACCGTGATTAGTTCTAATCAGTCTACGTGAAGTGAAATCAGTCTGACCGAACAAGGATATCGATTGTTTCATTGTGTTACTCATTCTAATCCGTTTGAGGATAATATTTCCGTTGCATGTTTTAGTGTTTCGAGATTCTGCCTAACTCCCGCAAGACGCGTGCCTCAGTTTGAGTGAAGTAAATCGGCATCGTCATGCCGGAAGTTCAAATTGATTTGCGAACGACTGCATCAAAGACTAGACTGTGTTGGTCGTTCAGTGCAGTAGTTGGTAATGGTCCATGAATTGCACAATTGTGTTCCACCAGTTATTCTGTTTAGCGCATGCCGCAGGAAAAAAAAATCGAAAGGCGATGAATATACAGAAGCAGAAGTAACGGAAAGTGTAAACTTATTTGGTGAATAGAAGGGACAATCTTTCAAACATTAAGGGATAGTTCAAAGTTTGATCGCGAACGGATTTGGCGTATTCTGAGTTTCACACGCGGGAAAGAGTGACAAAATCGTGCACATCTATTCGTTTTGTGTAAAACCGGTCTGAGATGCACTGGCATTTATACCAGCTGATCGATACTTACAAATCAAATGCATATATATGTGAGGGCTTGCATTTTCATAAATTTCTCATGAACGTCGGTGCAGAGTAAGATCGTGGTTGCGACTGGTGTAAATCAACTGATTGGCTGTTTTTCTATCTTCTTATGTATAGATCACAGATAAACACGCATATCAAATTTGTGAACATGAAAAGCGTCTTTACGGGCCTGCCCTGACTCGCATGAGTTTACGGTATTTGAAATAGTCATAATGATTCTGGCGATTTTCCTTCGACTGATCAATCTAGAATAATCTTAGTTTTATGGTTTCTCCTTGTGTCGGGGTGGGAATTTCTTCGCTCTAACGGTGTTCTCACACTGGATTGAGGATAAGCTTTACTTCCAAATCTCAACTATTGAAGTATTCTGAGAAACTTTGAAAAATTCCCCCACTATTTTCACGAGTAGGTCATCTACAAAATTAACTATTTCAAGGTCAAATATCCATTCACCCTTTATAAAGTTCTTGGATTGAGTGGCTATTTCTCCCAATGCAGCAAGCGATTTTTAGGATAAATCGACTGTTTGTTTTGTGTATTAGTAACAACTGAGCCAATCGATGTGATTGTTTTCTTCGTTTTCACTTTCACCATATTCAAAATGCAGAGATGACTGACTAAATCGTTCTAATTTTTTCTATCTACAGTTTGAAGAATAATTCTCATATAAACATTCGAACTTACTCATTTGGGAAGTTCATTTCCTGTGATGGTGGACAGTCGAAATTTGGCTTGGGCAAAATTTCAATCTAATTTTTGTCACGTGTTATTCGATTCATTTTGGCAGTTCAGCAAATACGATTCAAAAACACTCTGTGGAACTGTCAGATCTCATGATCGAAATGATCTATCAAAATGAACCCACCGGCATACCAATCACGTGGAGAAGTAATAAGACCAACACCCTTTGAATGTGATTGGTCCGTGTGTGAGATCAATTAGTCCACAACTATGTTAGAAACGAATACAACGGGTAATAAAAACTCCCGGATTGTCAGTCGCATAACCCGAGAGACCCACAAACACCACTTGTGATGTGGCAGTGCACTTTGATCTGCCCAAATTTGGTTCGTGATGGTGAACCGCCAGGTTAGTGCCACACGCAATCAGTAGCCGACCATTCGAACAACGTGTACCCATGCTAATCTGGCCAGGGTAATCAAATTGACCTCATTCGTGTGGCCAATGCTAAATAACTACCTTAAAGTGCATCCTCGAGGTCGGTGATAGTTGGATAAACTGCAAGCGTATTGATCGTCCAATGCTTCATTTCGTCCCCGTAAGGAGCAACGGCTGTTACAGGGTGGCAGCTGAATGTGGTGGAACTGTGTGTCGTAAGGCAGCACACAACAATCTCATCATACTGAACAAACATACATTCATGTGGTGTGTAGGATAGTAAAGAAAGACAATAGGAGTGTGTACGATATTATCGTTTTCTCATGCAAACGGTTCGATACATGCTACCCTCTATGTGTGGGACCAGTGAAGTGACCTGGAAGAGGTTCGTAGGAAAAGTTTGAAGCTCAGACAGAAAGTTTGTAAACAGGATGCTCACAGTCAAAGTCAAAGTTTTATTATGGGAATTGTTTACAAGCTCATGATATCCAAATTTCAGTTAATAATGGGTCGAAAAGTGTTATTCACAGTTACACTTTGAAAAAGGTTAAAACTTCTATATACCATTTGAACGGTTCATTTTATTGATGTGAAAAATTAATTCACCAAATTCATGAAGTTCAAACCAGACTAAAAAGAAACTCGGGGAAAAAAATTTTGTTTCGCGCTGCAACATGATGAACAGCAAAGGAATCGATCCCGTAGCCATCATAATCCACTCACGATAACCAGCAATCTGATCACTGAACATTAGGGTTGAGCCTCATGTAAGGCCCCACTATAGAGTAGATACAGCACTGCTCCGGGTGAAAGTGAAGTCACCTATCATTCAAGTTCAGTGGATCTGACAGTGTTCTTATCTTGAAACCTAGAGCCAAAGCAACCAAAAGACAGCGACCTTGACAGCTTGGCCAACATCGTTTGTGTAGTTCAAATTATTTGCGTCTCGAAATTGCGGCAAGATGGTCTAACATCA
>UZAN01039674.1:51594-65709 GCA_900618425.1 Echinostoma caproni
CCAAATACTTTCGGGGGGGGAGGGATTTCTCACGTGGGAATTCAAACGATTGTACGTGAATGTGTTTTTACTGCTGAGTGGAGATAGAATAAAGACTAATCAGACGGCAAGTGATACGTGCTTTCGTTGTGGCAAAACATTGGTACGTGCAGATCATTTGATTTGTGCAGACCTAACCCAAAAAATGACATGATAAAAACAAATCCCACTATGACATCAACGCGCGGAAGTCGAATGGTGAACAAAATATCAAAATGGTATTGTTTTTTTTTATACATAACGGTGATACCGAAGAGTTTCCTGTGAGAGATTTCAAAACATACTGACTTGTGATCATGTAAAGTACCAATTATCTGGAACAACGGATACAACCCACTCTTCTTCGGGTTACACCTTAAGTCCCATTTCCTAGATCCAGGTCAGAGTAAAATCAATACTCATTAATTTGGATAAAAACATCAGATCTTTTATCTTGTTGACGCATATTTTCGCATAAAATTTGAGAATGAAGTTTTTCATCATTTCTCAACACCACTCAAATGTTCCCCTGGTTATTTTAAGCTATAATTTTCCCGATTCATTTCAGACACGACAATTTGGGAAATTTTATGCACATTACAAACTTCTGACGGAACTATCCACTCCATTTATCAATCTGCGGTGAGTTGCACACTGCCGGATTCCGATGATAAAAACGAACTTGTTTATGTTGCTTGTCAATGTATAAGAATGAAAAGTATTAGCATAATTCATTTTGAGAGACCACCCTTTAGGCCTATTTTACACACAATCATTATTCATTGGTTTTGGTTCACAAATACTCATGAGTAGTAGTACGGGACACAGTAGATATGTGCTATTGCAGTCCCTTGACAGGAAACAGACGCGAAGCTAAGGCTTCCAAAACATATGATCTAATTTTGGAACTGATAATATAGGAGGAGAAATCTGGATATAAACTACTGCACAACACTACTCAATGGTAAGTTTGAGTTGAAGGAGAAATTTTTTTTTGTCCAGCAGTTGCAGTTTGGTGTCCGCTATAAATATGGTGGTAACTAGTTGCTTGTTATGTCTCCTTTCCCAGTTGATTGACTCACTCAGAGGACTGACTGTGAGTAAACTTCAATCGGTAATTCTATTTGGCCCCAATGGTAGCTGGGTGGCACAGTGGTAACACAAATGAATTACATACAAAGGGTTCCGAAGTTCGAATCCCGGACAGTAGGATGGAAACGCAACTCTAATGAACTGTAATGAGAGTGAAACTCCTGTCCAGTTCCTCCCTTCAATTGTTGAACTGAAAATTATGTCATTCGATGGACTTTTAATAACGGTCTTTCATGGCAAATCATGAGTTCATCCAATTCGAAATTCACTCCTCACAGGACCCGTCCGTGATCTTATTGTTCTGTTTTATTTTACGTTTTACCCCTTAAAATGAATAATTTCAAGATCGTCCTATTCCCTCACCGGCGTTTGTCCCTAATACACTTGAATTATTGAACACTCAACGGCTAACTGCAAAAACTCAGCGAGCCAAAGATATATGATTAACACATTTTTTGCCTGTTGATAATCAGTGAGCAACTGTATCCGCCTCTGTGCATACAAATTATGGAAGATTTACGATAGGTTCGTCTAAATGCGCATGCAGCTCACGAAACGAAACGAAATTATAAGTCTACTTTCAATTACGGAGTTAATTGCCTGAAATACCACATAATAAGCTTAAGTACCACTGTTGACGAAACTCAGCACTTGTAGCAGTTTTGGTTCACATGGCTAAATCGACCGAATCACGTCAAGTCCTTGCCCGTTACTAAAGTCCCCGGTCTGTGTATCCATCAGATGTCTAGCTCAAAACTAAAGACTTCGGTTCTGAACCCAAAGGTCTAAAACTTTAACCTCGACACGAACACGGAATATGCATTCAGCAACTTAGCATCAAATGTAATTTTACAAATATCCTTAATAAAGTAATTTGCTGACGACTTCTAACTTCAACACAAACAATGCAATCTGTCTAATTGTTTTGGATAAATTAAAGCACAAGATGATATTTCTAATAGGCCATTGGTACAGATCACTTGTGAAATCAAATATATCATTGCAGGATGAACCCCGTGAAAAATACGCTGATAATTTGACATCGATGGAAGCACACTTTGAAAGCAGCAAAAAATCTGGGTTTTGCAGTCATAACCAAATGAGGATGTATCACACAGACCTGAAAAACTAACATTCGCCATGAGAAAGAAGTTTGATTTCACCTTCAAATTCAACATGTACTGACTATGAACAGCAAAAGAACAATCGAAATAACAAAGATTAATCTATGCTAAGAAATGCACAGTCATTGTGCATTTCATATTTACCACGAATGCAAAAAATTCACACAATGAGCGAATCCCACCAAGGTCAACAAAAGTTTGCAATTGCAAAAGATGGCAATCTAAAGAGAGCTTGAACGATATCTTCAACGCACCAGAAACAATGAAAATAAAACAACACAAGTGACAACCGACTTTAAGAATGAATGACCACATTCAGGGAGAAAATACTTCACATAGATGTGCATTCCTGGACATCCTGATCAAATATACAAGTTGAGACACAGATTGTAAGTTAACGCACGCTCTCTTTGTTAGTTCATTCTCAGACAATACTGTCACATGTGCGTTGGAGTCACGCATTCGATGCCAGTTAACAATAACAGAGGGGGACAAGTACGTTTCTAGTTCTGTTATCCGAAAATGAGCGCTTACGCAACCCGTGGTAATTAATCTAATAGCAAGGATAAATTGTTGTCAACATATTGCAATCACAAAAACCATGTTCAAGATAAAAGGACTATGAATCGAGAGCAGATAAACCTCTGATCTGACATTAGGCAATGTAGAATAATTTCGCGTGATTGGAATCCCACGTTGACGTGTTCAGTCATAACCCGGGGGTACAAAAAGTAGAAAAAACTGGTTCATATCATCGGATTCAAGCGAATTGTATACATGACAAGCAAATTTTCACTAATCGTCCCCCAAACAAGTCGTCAGCCCAAACAAATTAAAGGACCCTTTTCAAACGATTTGTTCAGATTTTGGATGTAACGAATATCTTAGTAACATTCTTCACAAGGAAAGGTGCGTATATGCAACACGATTGAGCGAACCTAGTATGAATCAGTACCAGACGAATGTCAACTGCCCTCGTTTGCTGACCTTCTCATGAGAAGTGGTGTGACAAGTGATCTGCATTCTCAATACAGTATAATTACCTAAATTTAGCGCACTTCTGAGAACATTTTGATCATGCACACGATACTAAATAGCTGGAAAGCGGTAAACAGAGCTACTCCAATAGTGTAATCGTGTGTTACTATTTATTCACCCACCGTGAAATGGAACCTGAGATCCCAAATGTGCAGAATACAGAGAGCGCACAAACCACGTGATCACCGAGCAGCTGATCAAACCGATCCACTTAGCAGGTAACTAACCTTGCTCGGTCATGCGTATTGGGATTTGCTCCGACGCGTTCCGTAATTGATCAATTTCATTCGCCGATCACAAGACGAACGGTGGCGTGTGACCTGCGCGCAGAGCATGCTCACTCTGAGTGAAATTGACAGTCACGTGAATATGCTGGTTCACGTTGTCCTTCTCAATCCTACAGAGCGTGCGTAACATGCTGAGCACTGCTCAACGTGACAACTTGCATACTGCACATCCAAATCAACGCAAGAAAAATCGGTTCATTCAAGCAAACAATACTGTTGGTACGCGTGACATTATTATATTAGAGGAGGTACATGAAGGTCTCTCAGAATGTGGAAACTGTTGAAAATAGTCTGCTAAAACTCCACTGGGTCATAAGTACTTCCTTGCATATCTCCGTTATCGCTTTGCATAACCTCGTCATCTTTGAATTGACGGTAGTAAACATCATTCTGGCATGAGATTCATCGACAGTTTCGATTTTCACTGAACCGAAGATGATGTATAGAAAAAAGTGCTTTGGAGGTGCGTAATGCTAATGAGGCCAAATTGAACTCAGTGTAGAAACGAAAGCGAATACTATTGTTTTCTACTTAGTCTGTTAGGGTCAAGGTCATGAGTAACCTCTGGTGAACAATGAGCAATTTAAAGCCATTTTCGTGTCCATGGTTGGCCCATTTTCATTAAATCGATTTGAAATCGAGGTCCATTACTTTCAGATCAATAGCGTGCGTAAATTTCAACCTTCAAGGTGGCGGGGATTACGGATTGGCATCTTGTAATCGAGAAAACCTACGAGGAATGATTGAAAAAGTATCTTAAAGGGGAACAGCATAAAAACTAAGATGAACTAACTTGAACTAGAAAACGAGTGTGGCGAAGGTGAGACAAATACTGTCTCTCGATGTGAATTTCACGAGTTTACTAGATCAATTTCAAAAATCTGTTCAACAATTTTACGAGCGATGAAAACACACTTCAATTCAAAATAAATCATTGCCAAGGTGCAGGTTTCATCCAACATCACAGAACGGGTTTTCCGATGGGAATCGCTGTGCGATAAACAAAATTGCTCTCTGAAAGGTAATATTTCCTATGGACGATTCGCAGTTCGCTGCTTACAATCGGTATATACACCTGCTACAGAAGTATTCAACCTCCCTGGATTTTTGGTTTATCTTCGATCTTGCATGCACGATCATGACGGTTTTTGGGAAACTAGATGGCAAATTTAAAGCCTATACACCAAGTTTCATCAAATTCTTTTCCATCTCAGTGAAAATATGTCGAAAACAAATTTTCCTCGCTACCAAAATACTGCGCCCTCATGGACTTCACACACCAAACTCGGTTTGAGAACGGATGCGACAGAGATCTCGAGTTTTTTTCATTTTACCCCCTTTTATTGAATATACAAATATAACATTTTCAGGATGCCATTCAGCACACATTGAGGCAAGTCAGGCGGTAGTGGTGGGATTCGAACACACCCCCGGGTTGATAATTTGGTGACGTTACCACCGGGCCACCAACACCCGTGTAGCTGATGTAGCAAATGGCTACCGTAATGAGTCTGGTTTGCAGACTGATGTAAACTACGTTCAGGCTCACATCACTCCCAATGAAATTAAAAGAACGAAGATATCCAATTTGGTCACTAAAAGTTACTCCCATTCATCGCACGACGCGAGAAGCTGATCAATAAAGAGAAATTCAGAAGTAATGTCTTTCGTAAGACCAGTGCTAGCATGGAGAAAATAGGGAGACTGTGTCATAGGTACCGATCATATTGTGGCACAATGTTTCAGGCGAAAATAGTTAAATTCGGCCATAAATGGATCGGATACCAGAAAATTCTCCAAGAGAAAGCAAGGGGCAGATTGCTATGTATAGCCTCAAATCCCGTGACTCATTTATCCGAGAGGAAAACGGTGCTGCAGTTGACAGTTTCCATGCGAAACGTAAAATGATTACTTGAAAATGTCCGTTGAATAAATACAATAAAATGAGAAGGCCTATAGCTCGAACAACTATACAATCATCGTGACTTTTATTTCAAACTGGAACTCATGTGACAGAAAAGCGGATGTATTTTTTTTAGTTTAGCGACGAAAAGAAATTCAATTTTGATGGACTAGACGTGTGAAACTACTACTGGTATGAATGTGCGGTGATGGCCCGGTGGTAACGCCACCAAACTATCACCCCGGGGATGTGTGTTCGAATCCCATCACCAACACCCAACTTTCCCCATTAAATGTTGAATGGAATGCCCTTTGATTGGTCGTTTCCCCCTTCCTGAAAATATTATACTTGTATATTCAGTAAAAGAAAGTAAAATGAAAAAGAAAAAAAGAATACCCTGGTAAGTAGATTAGCGATCAGAACTCCGCGATGGTACGGGATACCTTCTCGAGCGGCGACTCAACCGAACTCGCCATACTGCTTAGGGTTCAACATTATGCTGCATATATGCGTCCATTGGAGTGACACCTTTTTTTATTTTACTCTGCACAACCTTGTGTGATAAACAACAGACGGGGTTAACCCCCTTATCATGAAGACCAACTGTTCAGTGGCAGAAA
Organism: Echinostoma caproni; assembly: GCA_900618425.1. Taxonomy (NCBI): domain Eukaryota; kingdom Metazoa; phylum Platyhelminthes; class Trematoda; order Plagiorchiida; family Echinostomatidae; genus Echinostoma; species Echinostoma caproni. The sequence continues at coordinate 57,677 of UZAN01039674.1, forward strand.
CCGGCAGCCTAATCCCGTGACTTAAAGTGGCAAACCCTATGACGCCCCGCTAGGTCAGGCGTTAGCAAAAGGATCGAATGATCACCCCGAAGCCATTTTCCATCTTGATGTCGCCGTAGTTCATAGTTGGTGTCCAACACACTGCTGGTTATTGTTTCGTGGCATCAGACTTAGTCCCAACAAAAAACATATACACGATTCTTTCAAGAAAAATGAATCAGCACTCCAGAATTTACACCAAGATACATAAATTAGAAGCATTGTTGATTAAGATGTGGAACGATATCGAGCCGAGGATGAGTCGAAATCTTCCACAGAGTATTAAAGTGGCTTCAGTGGATTAACTTCATGGGGTACAATCCTTCTGTCGCGATGAAAATGTTGATTTGTGAGTCTATTTTCGTTAAAATAAAGGTATTATGATGAAATGTCGCATATCGGATTGTCATTCGGTTGCCGTCTAGATTCTCAAAACTAGTGATAACGGTGCATGCGGAATCGGAGACAATCAAATATCTAGAGGAGAGGTGGAATACTTATGTCGCACGGTGTAGTTTCGTTTCATTTGCGCCTACTTCCGGTGTAACCAAGTCAAATGGAAAATTATGATGATAAATCCATTGACCACCATCTTGCGGGGAAAGTCAGTCGCCTATTTTTCAATTTCCCACAGCTGATTCCTCCAGTTTTCGCTTCACTTTATCGAAGAGCTGCTATATTGCTTCCGACCTGACATGCTCAATCACACCAAGTTTACGGTACCACCGTTCGTTCAGTCTAGCTTGCAATGACTGACAGGTGTGACATTTTTTTACATCCAGCTAGAAATCAAAGGAAAATGGTTAACTTTCGCGCCAGATGTACGGACGATTGAGGAGGAAGAGCAAGGTAGATGGGACCGTGAGTTCTGATCATGCTCTGCCATTGAACGCGGCTAAAAGTGCCAATGAAATAGGTGAATGTACTGCTCATCAGCCTTTCCCATTTGGTGAATCACCTGATGGGGAGCCATGAAATAACTTTGTGAGCATTGCTCCCTGGTCATCAGAGAGATTACCCTAACCATGAGCATATTAGACTATCTGATAAACTGCACTTCCTTGTTTATTTGATGGTCGTGTCGTTCACTGAGTTCAATATGGCGTCATTATATTATATCGTAGCTCTTTCTTTCTACATACCGAATTTGAAATCAAAGCCATCTTCATATCGATTGTCAAGTTGCTGTTCACTGGTATCACTACAAAATGAGGAATTTACATAAAGTGTTTTCTGGAGTATATATCGCGGGGCGAACACTAAACTTTTGACAACACCTAACTGATCCCTTCTTTCATGTCCAAAGTTGATTGTGTAATCCATGCAACATATTTATTTCAGGTTAGGTTAATATACAAGTCAATATTGCTCTAATTATCATCACATTTGCGCTTAGAGATTTTTTTCAACCTCCAATCAGGTGAACTACGACTAATGTAGTCGTTCTTATCCAGCTATGATGCTATAGTTTGAACTCACTCTGTTTTGTTTCGCCTTTCAACTTCTATTCGCAGGTGGTTTCTTCGACAGGCCGGTTTCCCATCCAAACACTCCGCCGTTTCCATAAGCACTTTGTGTTTCGGAGTCACTTTCATCTTGGTCCGATGGGTCGCGGCAATCCCATTCTGGATCATGTTCACGCACAGTGTGTCGGAGTTAGAAAATTCCACAAAACGTAGCAAAGTTTCCGGTCATCTGATTTACGCCTACACGTTCGGGATCGCCTTAGACGTGTTAAATCTGCTTTGGGGCAGTGTGATAATCAAATTATGCCTTCGGTCCATACGCGATCTTCAAGCGAATCGGAAGAACAGAACAGAAAGCGAAAGAACTAGTTCGACCTCGTTGCACAGTGATGAAGACACGTCAGCAAATGGGCACCGGATATCAGCATTCAGTGTAAATAATAATCAGTAGAACTATCGTAGTTTTTTATATCTGATATACTGTTATGTATTGCTTACTTCTAATACTACCGCTTCGGTCTTTCGAATACTTTTTCAGTGCATAGCTTTGTCCTTTTGTAATACTGCTTCGCACAGACGTATGTACACTCTGTCGTATATACATACAAAACAGATTCAATTATGAACGATGGCTTCCTCCATCAATGGATAGCCTCCTTCTTAGAGTTTTGCTTCACACACACGCATGCACACCATCACACACAAGCCCAACAAACTTTGTTTTTTGCCAAACCTGTTCGTCCTATTTTTACCATTCGCGCAGAGATTTTCTGTTTCTTTCCAAATGCAGCTTTGTTCTGTTTTCCATTCAGTCCAACTGCATGGTGAATAGAAAATGATGATCTCAAGGAAAATATGCAATGAATTTCCTTTCGGATAATTTATCAAAATGTTACAAATTTTATTCAGTATGTGAGATCAACTTGCCAGAAGTACAATTGAACCGCTTACAAAGAATTGCGTTATAATCCTTGTCTGGACTACATTGTGACGCTTGGCAGGAGAATTGAATATATAAAGCAATGATAGATTTCGTCGTGCAGAACGGGCAAACTAAATGAAATCTGAAAGGCTAGAAAACACTATGCAGCTGTTTACATTTTGTTAAGCCTCATCAACAATGCAAACTCATCTATCCAAATGCGAATTCGAAGTCTCTCAGGTAGCACGTAGGCAATCAGACAAGGTACAGCAGATCAGATTTTTTCACATCAACATGCAATAAATTACATGGCATTTTTTCAACCTTGTTTGGGGTATCATATCTTGCTAATCCTAGAAATAATCTACAGGATTATGAATTCTTAGGAAACTACTAGTTGATAAGGGAAAACTCTCCGCTGCTAGCACTACTTTCCTATGGTAAGTAGTTAAGTTCGGCGTGTTTGCGGTGTGCGGTATGTTCGTATTCCACCTGTGAAATGCCTAATTGGATTTCCAGTTGAATCAACGAGTGACACCCAGAAATGTCAGAAGAGGTGTACAGTGCTTCTGAGGTTTTCAGTTCACGCTTCGTTTCTTATGAGTATTTATCAAAGCCGTCTCTCTAGCTTCCAGCTCCAATCAGAATGAAATACACTCATTCGAAACCTCACACCTTAGAAACTTAATCACACAAAATAACTTTATTTGTCTCACTTTTATGTTTTCCCGTAAGAATAAATTATAAACACCTCATATTTGATCGAACAAGGGATAGACACCTGCATTTAGAATTCACACCGGATCGATACCAAAATGTTGCACTCACACTAATCAAATGACAAATAAACCGGAGTACGGAGATCCCATCTTGTTACGGTTGCCGATAATAACTTTATCGGGTAATGTGGAAAACATAGTTCTTTAGGCCGAAAAAGATGGTCTTTCTCCAGTGGGAAGTGGACCGAGAGACTGGTTCGTGAACTGGGCGTATCCTCCTTCAAAAAACAATTTATGTGGGAAACTTCTTCGATATACAAAATTGGGATTGTACATAAATAAACTTGGAACTTTTGTGCATAAGTTAGAAATCGGGTGGTGATTCATCAATCAAAGCCGGTTATTCAAGGTCTAGACTATAAGAATTTCACAAAGCGTCTTGATAATACCCTGTATACATACACATGGGTGCAGTGTTTGCCAGTCAGCCTGCTCTTGACTGCGAAATAAGCAGAATTTTCATATCGGTAAAGTTTCAAAATACAGTCAAAAATGTTTTGTTGTGAATACAATACGTGGAAAAAGCTCGGGAATGACGGTGTGGAAAGCACTGAAAACACGATAACTTGACAATTAAATGTACCCCTCTGCGAGAAAATTAATAGAAATAATTTTGACGCAATTTACAAAGATTTGGTTGCTACATTTGGCATGGTGTACGTCTCACACGTGAAAATCAAAATGGCATGTGTCGTCTTGGCCGCTTCGAAACTGAGAAACCCGTAAAACTGGAAGGAGCTCAGCTTTTTGTCACTAGGATGGTGAAAAGCTTGGAGTTATTCGTAATGAAGGTAGATTGGCTGCCATGAAATTGATCCTGGAGAGCTATCATCGGGCGAGGGATGATCTGATACATGATTTCAATGTACTACGCGGTGACATGAAGACCGAGTTGCAGACTGAACTTCCTGATTCTGCAAAATGACAATCTGAAGTTAAAACTTAGAAAGACGCGCTCCACGAGGACACAATTAGTTTATCAGCACTCGCATGAGTTTACAAACCGAGAGAATGAGCTATCAGAAAATGTAACGGTATAAGTTAATTGGGAAATTTAAAAGCTGCTGTCATTTGGATAATTGAATTTGCTGTACCAAAAAGACACTAACATATAGTCCTATGAAAACCAGTAAAGTAGATGTTAGTATATTCAAAGGCCGCTCCCTGGATTCAATTAAAAAACACCTGCATTTAAGAATAGTTCGTTGTGAAACGCCAGCATATCAGCCCTTGACGAAATCCTTTGATCACCATACATCTTGGACATCGTCAACAGAGGATATTTACTGCTCGAACCGGATGTTAAGAATTTTGAGTCATAAGCGCAGCTGATAGGCTATTCTTATCGGTTTCTGTCATTTCATGTTCACATCACATGATATGGGGTTTGTCATTTGCTTCATCAGGCACAAGCCCTGAATATTCTCGTCTTCGAATGTATTTATCTTACTCACGAGTAGCGTATTCACGTAAATGACAAAATATGAGAAAATTACTAGAATATGCACAGAAAGAATCCGAGCAATGTGCAGGAGAACGTTTTTCATTTATTCACTCTCATCATGCTGATGCGTTACTATATATATTAAGGTCGAACAGAAATAGATTACAGATATTATGTTATGTAGCTTCACAAATTAATCCAGAAGAATGCGATGCTAAAAGTACGTGGATGAGCTTCACTCTCACCAGGAGTGAATCTACGTTCGGTGTGTTTTTTGAAGCATCGAGTTGACTACCACGTACTCCAACCAACTCAAAAGACACGAGGATTTCACTTCGGGTGATAGACAATCACAGATGAAATTATAATTACAGCTTGTCTTTGGTATGCCATGGGTATGTTTGCCTACCTACGGAACACACATCTTAGTTGGACAGCATTTAGGGTAGATTTCATAGTGACTGATGAGACCCTGATATTCTTTCAGCTGCGGCAATGATCTTGAAAGACGTTTTCCTAAAAATTGCATTCTTATCGGGATAAGTTGGTGAAAACAACTTCTCCCGCGCATGAAAATGGCATTAAATAATTCATTTGGATAGCAGGTAATTTGAGCATCGCACCAATTTGAAGTGTTTTTTAACTCCATACCAAGCACATATGACCTATCCAACTTGCTGTTTGACCACAATTAATTATGTAACGCATAACTGTTATTTTACAAGTTCGTGGATGAATTCACAGGTAATAGTATAGGAAGAAACTACACATTTCTTGCACTGCACTACAGAAGTCCCTCGATGTATTGTACTACCTTAAAATCCCGTTGGAAAATGATCCACTGGCAGAATTGACAATACTGTTTTAAGACAAACTGGAAAAGAGATAATCAACATTCCAGTTCCATGACCGGATGTCGCTCACACTTTGGTCCTCACGCACGTGCACTGGTTTGGGTCATTACAGGTGGGTGGGGGGATGGCTGTGTCGTGTGTGGTGTTGGCCATAGAAGGCCGAGTGTTCTTACTATTTTATTTCTCCATGCACTGTAATCGTGTATAGCCAAATGATGACATAAAAATGCAACGCTCAGAACTTTTCACATAAAAATCCATTTCACTAGTAGCATGGATAAGAATCTATTATCAATAATATTCTTTCCACTCCTTGGTACAAATTCTTAGTAGACTTTCACACGGAGAGCGGCAGACAAATAAACGCTTCTTTTACTGGAACGATCATGGGGAGGTCAGGCGGCAACAACGGCGTTAATGTTTGTAATCATGACAGCTCGGTGGATACAGTGTTTACCTTAACCGCCTACACGGTCACCCTCTGGATCAACTGATCAATCTCCATAGATTATGTTGGTTTGAGCATGTTTTAAGCATGTCACCAAATAGGTTATCACGAGGCAAGTAGCGTGGTGAAAAAAGCTGAGTGATCAAAATAAGACCTGGTACGAGGGTATGAAAATCCTAACCAGGAGATTTGGTCTCATAGGTCCCGTTAGGCTCCCTCGATGGGAAACTCGGGATCATTGTAATTAATCGTTGGAGACACTGAGTAATATGACTGAGTATCGTAGACAGTGCATTCTCTCAATTTCTTTGAAACCTTAATCTACGGAAATTCTCCATTTTCCGTAAGACTCTACTTTCAATGTTCCTGTCTTTCTCCTACTGTTCATTCAAATGGGCAGCCGAAAGACAGTAACTAAATCCGGCGCACGATTTGTGTATGGTTAACGGTTGTGCAAACTAAAATCCGAACTGAAACACAGAACAGTCAGCATTTCTACCGAATGCAATTCGATATTGTTTGCCTTTCAGAGGTGGTTTTGTTTTACTCCGAATAAAGAGTATCTCGTCTGCTTTGTCTCATGTTAAACAAGTTGAGTCCAGTGAGTGAGTGAATCAGTTTGTCATTTTTGATTTAAAATTTATATTTGGATTACTAAACATCCGCTATCTATAGACCAACAGATTTTAGATAATCAAATTATGCGGAAATCTGACTGTAAATATTTCTCCTCGTGGACTAATCTTTGTCGCATATGAATAATACGCAAATGTCCGCTAATTGATTCACAACCCGGTGCATATTTGATCAACTCACAGCGCATTTAAACTGGCATGCCTACGGCAAATTCACTTGTGTTACGACAAAAGCTATTCCTAGTACTGCGAGGAATCCACCAAGGACAATATCTTTTCTCTGTAAAAAATGTTTCAACCAGATGCTAGACTCGGAATCCCAAATGATTTTCCAAGTGGCTAGTAACCAGACGTAACGCAAGTGTTCGCCTAAGGAAATATTCCTAACAGAGTGCTAACTTTGGCTTATACATAAACACGTCAGTCTAAAGAACGGGTAAACAACCAACGGGAAGCGATCGGGTGCACTGCGCAGCGTCCAAACGGGAACTTCAAACCATGACCTTACGATGTAAAACTAATATTCGAATTTTCACAAAATTTAAATGTTAATTTCGTTATTCATTCGAAGTACATATAAGATTTTGTTCTCCCCCGCTAACTGTTTTTTTAATGCGTAGGTGACAGACAGTCATTGAAACCTGATTCGTAGATGCTATTTGTTTTGAAAATTAAAACCTAATTCACAGCACCTAGTTACTTGAAAAAAGTGATATAAAATATTGGTAGCCTTGGAAAAAGGATATAAAAACCGTTGCAAAGCGATTCGGACGATTGTATGACACTGATGTTTGGTGGGTCTCGCGTGTAGCCACACAAACGTTTCATTACTGAAATTTCCATGGGCACAGCTTAAAGTCAGGCTCATAACTCAGCACCTGATAGCGATAGAACTTCCATAAAAGAATTGAGCATTTTACTGGTAACAATGCATAACATTGTGTGCTTCAGCAACTTCGAATAAATAAGAACTACGATGTATTTTTGCACTGGTTTGACCCGGGAGAATATACTCAACAACTAGTCTAATCGGTCATTCTCAGGTTAAAACAATTCTAAGCNAAGAAACGCTTGAGGAAAACGGTTTTAAAGGATATGAGAGATCGAAAACTGGTGGAATACAAGTCGCCAATTACCACAGAATAAATGTATGAACAGACGTCGAACTTCACACGTGCGTACATATATGCCACAGACTGTCACTATTGTTCGATGAATTAACTGAAAAAATAAACGAAATTTCTCAATTCTATCAAGTTTAGTTTATTTCGTTGGGTATGTCTACATGAATTTCATGCTCATTTTTTTCAGCAAACGGTTCGCTCAAACTGCGTTTCATCTGCCTATCCTGAAGACTACTTCTTGGCAACGGGCGAAGAACAAAGTTCAATTACCCTTAATATTTTTAAATAGGGGTCCATCTATCATGGCGAACACTTGATAACT